>JAOTAY010000189.1:24871573-24892902 GCA_025629805.1 Erythroxylum baracoense
TAAAAACATAATTAAGTCATATGGAATACATGTTCAATGAAACATTCCAACTAGGCTACAATTTGGGGCCTTACAGAATAATACACTATAATTACTTGTTTGAAAAATAGAAGAAGAAGTGCTTCTTTTCACATTTTAAAGCTATAAATAAATCATTCTCAATAGCATATTTGATTAGATTTGAAGATGATCTTATCCTTAATGTATAGAAACCTTATACAAAAATTAAGACTGATTAAGTAAACAATGGGCATGCACAACATTTGTTGGCTACAAAAACATGATGTGCCATGTTGTGTTTAATCAGTTCTCAAAACACCATCGTTTCTGTCGTCTTAAAAACTAAAACTCACCTCTATTAAACTACTGCATCGTTTCATTTTTCACATTCTTCTTCTTTCTTAGTTTCTGTTTTTGTTTTGCCTTTTTAGTGTGATAAAATGCTTGTTTTGTTTGTTGTTTTGGAAATAAACTCTGATATTGTCTTCCTTTGACCGTCGTTCTTTAGAAGAGGTTTTGATCACATGAAAGTGCCCGTATGTTTTCTTTTTCATCTTCTAAAATCTGGGTTTTATGTGCTTCACTGTTTTCTTACATGTTTTTGCTAAATCTGCAATCTTTTCTTTTGGTGTTGCATGAAAATGGTGACTTGTATGGGTGGCTGTAGAGAGAGTGGAGATGAATCTGGGTGGGAATAGAGAAGAGAGAGAGAGAATGTTAGTTTTTTTTTTGCAAAACGGTTCTTCAATTTTTTAAAGTTTACAGAATCGACCAGTATTTTAAATACTGATAGGTACCCATCGGTATCATGTGAAATCGTCAATATCGACCAGTCCCAATGAGATAAATTTTGTATCATTTTTAGTTGGTATCGACCGATACGGTATGAAACTTAAACCTTTAATATAAAAATACAAAATAAGAAATACTTGAATTAGAATAAAATCTAGGTTTAGATCAAAACCTCGTAAGGTTATAACTAGAGTTTTGAATTATCTTAAATCAGAATATTTGGATGTATCTAGACGTGGCTATTGTTTCAACACCAAAAATAGATGAAAGAAAAGATTAAGCAAGAATACAAAGAAAAAGGAAAAGAGAATTATGGAGAATTGAATGTCAAATTTTTCCATCACTTTCTTATTCAAAAATTAACTTTCTTCTATCTTGTAAAGATTGTCTTCTACACAAATTCAAATCCATTAGTAATAGGACGGAGAATAGGTCTCTGAAATTCTTGGAGTAAATATGACTTTAGGTATAATCTTGCTTTCAATTTGATGAAATCTTTACTTGTGTAATCCCAAAATAAAATAAATATTAATTTCACTAATCAACCACTAAAATCAATAAAAAATGAACGAGATAAATCCAATAAAACAACCAAATCAAATCTTATCAATTCTATAAGAATATAGAAAATGTAGTTACAGATAGTAAGAACCTGCATCAAGTTCACGCAAAATGATTCCATCAAGAACAATACGGTTGGAATTTCTAGTTATGTTATTAAAAAGTATTAAGAAATTCTAAATATTGATTATTTTATTAAGAGTCATTTGATAAGGGGGTGTTTGTTTCTTTTTTATTTTTCTGTTTCTTGTTGCAGGTTTATTAAAAAAGGAAATGACATGTTAAAATATGTTTAGTTGTTTTTGGTGTTTCTAAAAATTAAAAAAAATCACAACAAATTCATGAAAACAGAAATTAGATTTTTTTCTAATTTTTCACAATAGGTTTTTGTTTTCATTTCTACTTCCTCCTCTTATAAACTTCCTCTACAATAGAAACTCTCTTCTCTCTCTCTTACGTCCCATACTCATCTCTTCTCTCTCTCCTACTTCTTTGTTCATCTCTTCTCTCTCTCCTACTTCTTTGTTCATCTCTTCTCTCTTAATTCCGTAGCTCATCTCTTCTCTCTTTCCTGGTTTCCTGGTTTGCATTTCTAGTTTTATATTTTGTGTTTCTACATTTCTAGTTTTCTGGTTTGTGTTTCTACATTTATGATTTTCTAGTTTACGTTTCTGTGTATATGGTTTTATGGTTTACGTTTCTTCATTTCCAAGTGTTTTTTAACATTTTTGGTTTGTCGTTTTCTATAGACTAGATGTAAAGTTCAATGTTAAATAAATCTCATTTAAACACGTGATGAAAAATCCAGTTAGTTTCAAGATCACAGCTTCTACTACTGGTTTGAAGTTAACAACGTTTCAATTGACAATTGAGTTTCTAAACATATTTTTATTTTTAATTTTTTATTACAATCCTAAATCAAATAGATTTTTATTTTCAGTTTAAAAGATAGAAACCAAATCAAAAAACAAAAACTGATAAATAAAAATAAAAATATTGATTATCTCTTTTAACGTTATTTATTAAAAATCATTATTTTCATATTATTTTAAATTTATAAATTTTAATGAAATGTGTAATTAATTGGAGAGAAGTTATTATGTGATGTATATTAATGTTCAATTTGATTTTAATAGTAGTATATTCAACTAAAATTTTATGAATATTTTAAAAATATTTTGCCACAATTTAGAAATAATAAAACATTTTATTATAAACAAATAAATCAGAGACAAGAGCTTATACTTTTCACCAAAACATAATAGTAAGATGGATTTCTAGTTTGAATAAGGATAATAACTAAAAGCTATCCTTTTCTTTAATACAAAGTGTTTTGAGTCTTTATTTTGATAATTACTTATAGTTAATATTAACTAAATTACTTTTTCATATTTTAAAATAATTTATGATCTAAAGAAATAATTACTTAATAAAATAATGATTATATAATTGATTTTTCTTTAAGTTAACCGATATTTTATAGGAAAACCAAAAATAACGTTTACAAATAAAATATTATTTATTAAATTTAATGAAATTAGATTATTAGGATATTTCATATAAAAATGTCCAATATTTCTCACATTAAACCGTCGCTGCTTTCCTGTTTCTTCGTTTCACTCACTGTCTCTTGTTCTGTTGCTTTCTGTCTTCGCCACCATCACCGGCACCGCTGATTTAGCTATGACCAGCTCATCCTCTGCCGCGCGGAAGGTTTGCCTCAATCCTCTGAATTCCACTTGTAGAATTGACTGGTGTCTTGTAATTTGTTCTTTTGTGCGTGTCTGAAATCGGGTTTATGGGTTAATATTTTAAAATGTGAAATTTATTGGTTATTTGGATGCTTGATGGGTGTTAGGCACTGAGTAAGATTGCGTGCAATCGGCTCCAGAAAGAGTTGGTGGAGTGGCAGGTCAACCCTCCTCATGGTTTCAAGCATAAGGTCACCGATAATCTCCAAAGGTTGCTCCTGTTTTTATTCTTAATCCTTCCTTTACCGGTCTTTTTATTGTGTTGGGTTACCGAAAAAATCAAAGGGAAAGCAAGATAGAAAATCTGGGACCCCAAGGGGGGTTCTTACTGTTTCAGTTTTTTATTTTGGTTTCCTTTTGTTTTCAATTTTTGATCGGGTTAGTTTTTGAGTCCTCTTCTTGCTCTTCTATCTCTCACATCTTCTGTACGTCAATTGTTTTTATTTTCCTTCTCTTTTTGGGGGGATTTTTGTGCACAGGTGGATAATTGAAGTAAATGGAGCCCCCGGAACCCTTTACGCCAGTGAAACATATCAGCTTCAGGTCGATTTTCCAGAGCATTACCCTATGGAAGCTCCTCAGGTTTCTAACTCTAATTCTGACCTTTTCTTCTTGGAAAGGAAAGCCTTATTTTTTACTCATGTATAATTCTTGGGATTTTTAAATTTGGGTTTTCATGGTGGGGTTTTTGGTTAAACAGGTTATTTTCCTTCATCCTGCACCAATGCATCCCCATATCTATAGCAACGGCCACATTTGTTTAGGTAATTTTTATGGGATTTTTTATTGCTTCCTCTAGTGTAGAGTGGCAGTTGGTGCCCACTTATAACTGGGAGTTTTCTGATTTTTCTTTCTATATGTGGATTCTGCAACTTAGTTCTAGAGATCATACTGAAAATCATACATTTGCAGTTTCTTTTTGACCTAAAATTGAGCAATTGCAGTTTGAGACTCATAAATATACACTTGCAATGATGAGGATATTAGCTGGGAAAAAATCTGTAAGGTTTATTTTTAGATCACCCGTTATGTCATCTTTGCTTAGTTTAGGGAATGTGTGAGCTCAATCAGTGATGGACGGAGGGTGCTATATTCTACACTTGGATTGACCTTAAAACTAACTACTATCTGACATGGACTCCCTCCTTTGAAGGGATTAGCTTGTAATATGTTCAGATCCTTGACAGAAGGTGATGCAACAGATTGTTGTGACATTCAAAATTGAAATAATTTAATTCAGTATTATTACGTTTTCTTATATATTTTGTATGTAGATATATATGTTCTCCTTGGTTCAAACTTGCAGCTAATTTGACACTCATTTGCTTTAATGTGTACAGATATTTTGTATGATTCGTGGTCCCCTGCCATGACTGTTAGTTCTATATGTATTAGCATTCTGTCAATGCTTTCCAGCTCAACTGTGAAGGTTTGATCTAGTATCCAATCCACTCGTAAATTTAATTACAGGATTGTGTTCTTCCCGCTGCTACTATTTGCTAATTATTGTGGATTTTCCATCACATTTTGGATCATTTCATACTCCTTGATATTGTACATTTCATGAACACATTAGTCATTGCATAGACATTGGAAGTTTTTTCTCTATTCTATATTGTTTGTAATGCTGTTGGTCTTACTTTCAGCAACGCCCTGAGGATAATGATCGATATGTAAAGAAATGTAGGAATGGAATATCCCCAAAGGAAACTAGGTGGTGGTTCCATGATGACAAGGTATAACAACAAAGGCCATCTCCTTCGACATTAGTTTTAATAATTGTAGTAGATGGTCTGTTTCTAAGGAAAAGCATTGCGCAAAGCAAAATATATGGGAATGCCCAATAACTCTTGTAAATGGCAACGCTCAGTGCGTAGTGGACAGTTGTGTTTCTGGTAAATGCGAGGGATGAACTCGGTCCTTAGGTTAATCTCTCAGGTAAATCATGGTGCTGCTTATGTCAGCAAATGAGTGAAACGCCCTTAATCCTCGTGTAACTGTTTTGCTTATATAATACTATGTTTGTTATTTTATTTTGGTAGCATCATGAACTCAGATTCCTCATTTTCCATTTTCTTGCTTCGAAAGTTACACGAGGAAGAGTGTACCCCCAGGACCATTGTCTTAGTCAATTACCATGTATATAACAGGTTATTTGGTAATGAATTACTAACAACATCTAAGTTCCAATCAACAACCTTGGCCTATGGCTCAATTTTCTTTACCACTAACGTGTCTACTGCAATGAACAATAAAATTTGTGGACGTGAATTGAGTTGTTAAAAATAGTTTTCAGCTTTTCCACGGAGGACATGTAGCAGCTTAGCTCTAGACCGTGTGTAAACTCCAGAAACTTATGGGTTTTCCTCGATCCTTTCTAGAAACTGAACTTAGATACTTGCGTTGTTCTAGAGTTCCAATAACGGTGGAATTGGTAAAAACGAACAAGCATCAAAGCCTCAGGCACCACGGAAACTCGCTAAGTTTTCTTCCTTCACTGCAACTTCGCCAATAATGCAGGGCTAACTCGGCCAATTTTGCAATCAATCATTATGGCCATATTGATGTCCCTGTAACAGGAATATCATTGATTCATACTCGATTAGTTTATTTTAAGTTAAACAGCCAATACTGTAAAGCTGGTACTTCGCGATATCAAATGCCATCTGAATTTCTACAAATTTATTTGTGATTTACACTGTTTTGTTTCAAACAAAATTTCCTTGGCAGCCAAATTGAAAGTATGGGAATGCCGTTAAGGTACGAAGTGCTGTGACCCTTACAAATTTATCACCAAAAACCAATTCCACAACAGGCAATCCTACTCATGAAGAATCCAATGCAGTCAAAGCTGATTAATTATCACGACTTTAGCTCAGACTTTGCTTCTCCCAGTTCAAGAAGAATAACCGAAGTTTTAGTTGAAAAAGCCAATAGTTGCCTTCTGCTTTCCAATAACTGCAGCATATAAGTTTCAGCGAGGCCTAACACGATTGTGCTTCTTACAGTCCCACGTTTTTTGGAGGTTAAGAACTGAAAAATGTCAGAAAAGCTCAGCGTCATAAACATTTGAAATACAAACAGTGATGGACAAAAGTTTGACATAAACATATCAACAAAACTAGTTCGATAGGCAACGGTATCATATTAAGTCAACTTGTCTTCCAATCCTTGAATTCTAATTGATTGGTGTGATACAAAAAATTGAGCTCGAGATATTCAAGTAATGCGCTTATAATGATGAGATTGCTTTACATATTTGCAAATTGAAGGTTAAGTTATCGCATTTCCTCCACCATTACACAGTTTCTTATTCTGATCGCAAAATAAAAAGTAACTGAAACAGAACAAAGAAGCACATTTTCTACGTAAGATCTTGCTTTAAGTGATAACACAAAAGACTTTCTTCTCAGTTTAACTGTGAATGGCCTTCTCTCCTATTTAAGGAAATTCCATGAATCATGCCCATATATGTTTTAACCCCAACCCTAATTAGCATATAGAACACTAAAATATTGTCTCCATTCACGAAACAGAGCGACCAAGTAATATACAGAACAGGCTACCACCCCGCAACCTTCAAAGATTGCTATCCACCTAGACATTCCATACCCATTCAGTTCTCTTCCGAATCAGCTAGGATCCAAAAAGCAATATCATATCTAAAGGCTTTGACTACCATCTTAAGGAACAAAATCAAACAATCCCATGTCTAATGTTGTTCTCATCTATAATTGTACAAGATTTACATTCAGAATTAACTAACATCTTGAGTTAAACTTCCTTCGCAATGCAAAACCAATTTCATAAGTTGAGAGAAAGACCTCACCTTTTCACTCTATGGAAACTTTGGCCCCAGCATCCTTCATCTTGGCAATAATTTTCTCAGCCTCATCTTTAGTCACCCCCTTCTTCAAAAATGTTGGAGCTTTCTCGACCAGCTCTTTAGCCTCCTTGAGCCCTAAATCCGTAAACCCTCTAACTTCTTTAATCACCTTGATCTTCGCAGCAGCATCAAAACCTTCAAGCTTCAAATCAAACACTGTCTTCTCCACCTTCTCTTCCGCAGCCGCCGTCGCCGAAGCACCGCCTCCGCCTCGCATAGCGCCATGCAAGCCACTGAACCCCATTCCAGGCATCATTACCGCCATCACCGGCATTTCCTTCACGTCCAATTTGGTCCGCAAAACCTCAGTGAGGTCGGAGATTTCTAGAAGCGTGAGTCCAGCCAACTCGTTCACGATTTCCGAAACTTTACCTGATTGTGCAGATGGGATTGCCTCGACAGCGGATGTCAAGCCACGAGCAGTGGAACTGGAAGGTTTAAGCTCTGATTGTAGCTTCAAGTTAGGGTTTTGAAGATGGGTTGCTGTGAAACGAGATAGGCGGGGAGAGATTAGTCGTAGAATCCTCATTTTCGACTTGGGTATTGCTGAATTAATTGAAAGCACGAAACTTTATTCTCGCTAAGCGAGGCTCTACAGAGGTGACAGAGCTCTCACTCTCGATGCTTTCATGGCTGACAAAAACCCTAGGTTGAATTTGAGGGAGAGGAGGTTTTTGCCCATCACGATTTGGGCCTATGACCCACTACTTGCAAGATTCAGATTCAAAATCTTAAATAATTGGCCCATAGATGTATCATCAACACAGCTTGAGCACTCTCACATGCTTTTTTTTTTCGATTTTTTATAAAAGAAGAAATTGTATTAATAGGCAAATGTGAAACAGTCAGGTTGGCGGGAATCAAAGTCTTGAGGTCAAACAACAATAATGAGGTTCTGAGACCAAGCAACATCAATGGAAACAATGTTGAATTGAAGCCTTATATCTGAAGTCTTCCAACCAATCCTCGAGAATTTAGTGGTGAGATTGGGAGGCAATAAGTTCATATACCTCCTGATTCATAAAAGAAGGGAGCCAATTAACTTACTAACTAGATTCAGGATACTCAAGTTGTGATAAATATTTTGAAATTAAATGATTTGTCTAATCCAGTACAAAAAAGTTTGGGATAGTACTTGAATCCATGAGTTCCTCTCTTTTTATGGTATATGAAGTCCACAACTGAAGAGAATATGCTATTTTCTTTGTATACGAATGTGTTTGGAAATCATGTCTAAGATCTAAATTCGCATTTAGCAAAATAATTACGAAATTTTTTTATTTTATTTTTTGAAGTGAAGATCATTTAAATTTTATAAAATAATTAATACATAAGATATAATAAAACATGAAATAATTATACCTTATTATGAAATTTGATAATTTTTTGTCGTTTTCTTTAAACTTTTTAAAATTAGTTTATCTTAACTACCGTATTCATATAGGTGTCCTATTTTTAATAGTATCAACAACATATGTTGAAGTAACTCTACAATTATCGCAAAGAGAGATAAGCAGGAACTGATAGCTCTCTTAAAACCTAAGCTTATTTATAATAGGTTTTGGACAATTTAGTAATTTAATTTAAATTAAATTATAATTTCAATTAAACTTTAACTAGAACTATACACTGAGGTTAAATAAGATCCAATATTTCATATTGTTCCTTATTTATCAAATATCTTATATTTAATTATAAAGTTTTTCAACTTTTATAATCAAGCTTAACTTGATTAAAATACATTTTCTCTCTTTAATCTATTCTTTATGTATGACTCATTAGGTTTCCAAATATGTTGACAATAGATATAAATTATAACCCTAAATCCTATTTAAGATTAGATAAATTAAACTCCTTAATTTATCTTTAATTCTCTAATTAAACAGTTTATATCCATAGATTAAGATTGACATTTAGAAACGCATCATGATCACCTAAATAATTAGAAATGTTAAAGTGATTTTACCTAATGTTAAAGTAATTTTAACTAACCTTTATGTATATGACTTTTCATATAAATATTGTCTATTATATTTGAGTCCAATCATATTAGTTCTCCACCATAGTAACTGATTCAATTAACATTGGAAATTATTTTTAAAGTGTCATTTGACATTGACTAAGGATTTTCCAAATCAATACTAATTGAGAACAACAAAATATTCTCCCTAATTACTTTAGGGTGATGAATCCTATATAGTTTACTCAACTATCTCCATATAGTTTACTCAACTACATCCATATAGTTTATGTTATATCCAATAACTACCAATTGAGCTAATCTTGACTTTAATAGGTAATAAGTAGTATCAAAACAAAACAATCCTTATATGAAATAACTTTAGAGACGTAAAGTTAAATGATCACTTATACAATCATCACAATGAGAATTTTTATAGACGTACAAGTAATCTTTCAAATGGAATTCTCATATGAGGTCAATTTAGTGAATTTGTTATCTAACAAGCACCTATATAATTATTTAAGTATCTTCATACTATAGTTTATGATATCGATTACTTCCTTTATAAGGAAGAAGTATAACATGTGCTAGTTCTTTTACACTCTATTAATTTCCAGTTTCAATAGAACAATTTATGGACAATACACAAATGCAATATGAATCTCATAATTATGACCTCATTATAATTTTCTTTTTCAAATACATTTACCCGATGAGCTTTATCATATACATTTAAATATGTATAAGATAAATAATGTTTTTAAATAATTATGTCACTAAACTACAACTAACCAATTGGTCGTAGGGAATAAACCAATAATCTCTCACTTGCACTAAGCCAAACGTTTAAGTATCTTATACCATATCATCATATGAAGATCATGCTACTGTTGGAATAATGGTTTGGTGAGATAATTTTATAAGATCCTTTACAGTGAGCACTTACTTAAATCTTATAATTTTAATCTCAATTATCATTATAATTGAGAGAAACTAGCTAAATATATACTTGAATCTTTGATAAGACCTTATCTCCTTTCGTATGCTCAATGGCTCTAATGTTTTATAGTACATTATTAGTTGAACAATGCAAAAAAAAAATCTAACTTTATTAAAGAACTTATTGATCCAATTAATCATTTCTACCAAATGAAAAATGTATTTATCCTAATCAATAATTAGTGCTATACTGAAACTTTTTTAATCTTAAAATAATATTGTTTTAAGTAAAACATACCTTAATTAGGACTTACTTCTAAAGTTAAAATCCATATGACCTTGAACTTAAATATCAACTTATATATAGAATAATATATATCTTTGATACTTCACAACTATAAGATATCTCAAATACTAAATACCATTAATACATTATCTATGTCTTTGGACTAGAATAAGTAATCAATTCATATCTACCTCTATAAGTCTAATGTTTAGAATTAATTTTTTACCTTGCGTATCCAATATGAATTGTTCTTGGACAATTATATTTTCAACAATTGAAAAATATAATTATTGTTCTCTCTATGAGCAATATGTCTCAAAATACTTCCATAAAAAAGGACAACTATACTCTTTCTAACCTTGTTGCAGATATGATAAATTCACATTCATTTCTAAAACACTCTTTGAATTCATCATTAAAATGAATCTTTCAATGTCTCGTATCCTTTTAACTATACATCAAATATATCATCAAAGGAATTAATTCCTATTGGATGTATTGCCATCATATTTAAAATTTTTAATCTTCATCTTACTGCCACTACTTATCTTAAGAACCATTCGCCTATAATTGTTCATTGAAAAAAATAATTTGTCAATGAGTTTGCAAGATTATATCCAACCTTTTGGATATCTCATAACTTTTTATTATCCCATTTAGTTCTAAACTTAGCATCACATCCCAAAATCATTACTTTGACTCTTTCAAAGTCTTACCATTTCATATATAATATGAAATTTTACTAATTGACTTGATTGGAACTATCAAAACTAAGTTATAGTACTAGGCATAGCTATAGAAGAAATAATATTGCATCATACTATACCTCATATTATATTTTCTTCCTTACAAAAATCCACACTATTATAGAATTTAATTACTAAGGAATTCACTATAGAATCTCATTCCCTATATATAACCAAAAAATTTATATCTCACTATATCATTCTCATTGAAGTGCTTCGACATTCTTAATACTTAATTTTTACTTAAATTTAAATAATTTGAACTTTTCAAAATTTAAACCAATATTTTATTTAATAGATATGACTATATCATATAAATTCATTAGTAATCTAATGAAATACAAATATCATCCTTTTATTAATTGTTATCACATCTAACACAGTACATGCATAAGATTTAACAACTCAATACCATCATCATCTTTTTACGAAGGTTGATTTAGTTATTCTTCAACTTAACAAGTTTCATACGATTCATAATGAAAAGGATACATATATCCTTGTATGTAACTTTATAATTCTCATCATGTTGGTTTACCAATATGGTATAAAAAGGTAGTCTTGGTTATCCAACTTTGTATTATTGTCACTTATATTAAGCATAAGTCTCTTTTAATCCAATATATACAAACTTTTTCTATAAACTTGGAACAACTACTTTTACTTAATTATCTATTTCTTATCATACTGTAAACATTGTAGTAATGTTGAATCTAAATTTAGTATCAAATACCATGAATTAGAAATATATATGATCTTTATCAAATTAAGTATATGCAATAAAATATAAAACTTATACAATTATGTTTCTTTTGATAACAACAATAATCATACTATAGAAAAGCCTTTAATTGTAGTCAATTTATGCTTTTACTAGTTTAAATTGAACAAAACAATTTCATCAAGGTACTATATCTTTCAACTGTACTCCATGCAACCTATTGCATTATGTTATCATAGTGTTGACATACATCTTACATGTTATCATTAAACTTTATGAGACGTTAATTAACTCAAATGTCATTATATTTTTCCATCCATATGACTTTGACATATCTTTAAAACTTTAACACCAAATCCTCAACAGGGATAAATAGCAAAATAGCATAATGGACATACAACTTTTCTATCTAACCTAAAAAACTCTTCTCAAATATAACCTATGTCTTAGAAATTTACTTCACTAACTCCTGATATCAACTATACTAAATAAAGTTAGTTTACACTCATAAAAAAAATGTAAGAAAAGCAAGTATTGGTTACATACCATGACCACAAAACAAGATCAGGACTTTAATTATGTATTTGGTTACTCTCACTATTTTATTGAAAATAATAACCCTCACTACTATTTAGAAAAATTACTCTAACCTCTCTTGTAGGCTAGGATCCCATTTAAATTTAGTTGATCCTGAGTCATTCAATAGACCAACTAAACTTAAGTTGGGCAACTAATATCGTTATCAATCACATCTTATGTATCTCCTAGATTTGTTATATGACAACTCTTGTCAAAATAGATCTCAAAAGTTATTCCTAACCTTGTCTTTAAATTCATAAGATCATCATTCACTCATCCAAATCACAAGATAAAACATATTTGAGTTAAAGGGGCCTTGAGTCAATTAACAAGTCTTATAATAAATAGAACTCTGATTTTATTCTTAAATAATGGAAGGCAACAATCATGTTCTTAACGTATAGTTACTATTTTAATGAGGATTTAGTTTTATTGGTCACATCAAATATAAAATTGCATGTAAAATATCACAGATCTAAAGCATACAATTTTTAACATATATATATATATAAGAACATATATATGCATGATATATCAAGTGTCATTTACTTCTAATTATTGACTTTCATAATCTAAAATAATATTTCCAACTCCTTGGATAATTAAATTAGATTAAACCAATTGATTCATAAATAAATTAAATTTCTATTTTAAATATAAATTTAATTTGATTTGATATATATATATATATAAGAACATATATATGCATGATATATCAAGTGTCATTTACTTCTAATTATTGACTTTCGTAATCTAAAATAATATTTCCAACTCCTCGGATAATTAAATTAGATTAAACTAATTGATTCCTAAATAAATTAAATTTCTATTCTAAATAGAAGTTTAATTTGATTTGAAAATGATTTTCAAATCCCATTGAAATCTATTTTCAATTATCTTGACTCCTTTGAAAAAATTTAGTTCAAAACAATTATCAATAAATTATGCTTTTTATTATAATTAACAACTCCTTATTAAAATTCAACAAGTAAGAAATTCTAGTCTAATTAGAAAATTATTGCCAATATAATTAGAAATAATTTGTTAACTAGAAAACTATTTTCTAATATTAAAAGGAACTACTTTCAAAATTAAATAAAACGTCTTTCTAATTTAATTAAGAAAATTATTTTTATTATTTATTTAGATATCAGTTTCTTAATTATTTAGAATATATTTCTTTAATAAGTTAGAACACTAGTTTTAAAAATATTAAAAAAACTTGTTTTTCTTAATTAATAAATGAAAATAATTTTCAAAACTTAACCAAGAAAAATAGCTTGTCTAATAAATCAAGAAACTTGTTATTCATAAATAAAGAAAAACTTCTAAATAAATGAAATAATTCTCTAAATAAAAATAAAAATTTAAAATTTCTCAATCAAGTTGAAATAAATAAATATAATTAAGAAAAATTTTTCTTAGTTATTTAAGAAAACACTTTTCTTAATTTAAGGAGTCTAGTTAATTATTTTCAATCTAATTACAATGTAAATAATTTTAATTTTAAAAGCAATTTAAAAAAAATTTAATTAGGAGTTAATTTAATTATTAATCCTAATCACATTAAAAATAATTAATTTAACATTAAGATCTCATCTTAATTAATATAATTATCATTATATTAATTTATCTGACATAACTTAATTATGAAAAATAATCCTTTTAAACACTTTCTTGATTCTAACTATTGATTTGATAACTAATTTACTCTAATAATTCAACTCTTTAAAAAATTAAACTAAATCCTTAAATATTCCCAATAAAAGTAATCATTTGAAAACAATTTTCAAATAATTGGAAATTTTTTTTCCAAAATTATTAGGAATTTAAAATAATTAATCCCAATCAAACTAATTTAAATAAAAGGAAAGTTTAAAACACAAAATAAAAAATAGCATTACTGGGACTGTATTTGCACGCATCAAGACGTTTCAGTTGGGTGGGTGCTCTAGTTAATTGGCGTGTGCACAAATACGTTTGATTAAGTCAGACGTGGTCCCCTGAGACAGGACTTGATCCTCTGTCCCCCTTCCTCTGTCCTATTGAATCTCAGCCATCTATTTATGTGACACCCACATAAATAGATGGCTGAGATTCAATGGGACAGGGTAGGGACAGGGGAAGGGGGCAGAGGATTTGAGGGCCCCTTGAGACATACGCCTCATGATTTTCTAGGAGCTAGCGTTTTGGTTTTCTCCGCCGCCTCTGTGTTTTCTTTTGCCTCCTGCTATCATGCCTCCACCTCTTGGTTCTAGTTCTTCCTATCATAGCATGTGTATATGTCACATCTTTATAAGCTTGAGGCTCCTTGTCTTGCCTCTTCCTTTAAAGGCGAGTTCACCTTTGCTAATGGCAAAAATGCTATTGCTTTGTTGCTAGAGGCGATAAAGGAGGCCAATTTACCTGTGGCTATATTATCATCTAGTGAAGACTTATCACGCACAATATTCAGACACAGCTAGAACGCCGTAATAATAAGACATGAATGCTTTAAAAGATCTCCAGAAAACATTCAACCATATAAGTTTTAAAAAGGTGGATATGTAACTTTGTTTTTGTTATTATCTTTTCTTTGTAGAGGCAGATCAAAACACAATAAACTTCAACACATAAAACCCATAGTTTCTAAAATCATAGCTATAAGGAAAACAATAAACACATGATTTTCAAAGCCTTCAAACAAATCTTTGGAAACTCAAAGACAAGGAAGAGGAACGTATGACTTTGTCTTAATCAAACAAACAAAACTCTAATTAATTATGCTCTAATCAATATTGAGGAAATGCATAAAATAATTTTTAATCCTTAAACTTATCAAATAAATAACAATCAAACAATTTAAATCAAGTTATAAAATTAAAGATGACTTTGATATTACTGTTGAAAAATTAGGTCGAGATCTAATGTTGCGGATAGCGAAATAATTATGAAACTTTTTTTTAATTTTTCAAAGTCAAGATCACTTAAATTCTATAAAATGATTAATATATAAAATATAATAAAGCATTAATCATAATTGTACTTTATTTCGAAGTTTGATTCTTTTCTTATCACTTCTCTCGAGTCGGTTACAAAAATTGGTTTATCTCAACTACCATAGTCGCAAAAGTGTCTAGCCTCTAACATTATCTACAGAACATGTTGAGAGAACTCTGCAACTATTGCAGAGAGTGTTTAGCAAGAAGTGCTAGCACTCTTGAAACCTAAGCCTATTTATAATAAATTTTCAACTTTAGTAATTTAATTGAAATTAAATTATAATGTCAATTAAACTTTAACTTTAACTTTAATTATAATAATTATAATTATTTATAATTAAATATCAATTAGGCTCAAATAAGATCTAATATCTCATAATAGTCATTATTTATTAAATATCTTATATTTAATTATAAAGTTTCTCAAACTTTATAATCAACTCCAATATGATTAAAATATCTTTTCTCTCTTCAACCAGTTCTTTATGTGTGACCTATTAGGTTTCCAAATATGTTAGCAATGGATATAATTTATAACTTTAAATCATACTTAAGAATAAATAAATTAAATTCCTTTAATTCTTTAATTAAACAATTTATATCTTTATATAAATATTGGTGTCTATTAATGCATCATGACTACCTAAATATTTATGAATGTCAAAGTGATTTTGAGTAATCTTTCCATGTGAATTTTTCATATAATTAAATTCTTTCATCATACAATGTTCCAATTAATCATAGAGTATGAAATAATGTCCATATTAGTTCTCCACTATAGTAATTGATTCAATTAATAACATTTGAAAACTATTTTCAAAGTGTCATTCCACCTTAATCAATGATTTCTAGAATCAATATTAATCGAGAATAATAGAACATTCTCCTTAATTACTTTAGGGTGATGAATCATATATTGATCACTCAACTACCTCCATATAGTTAATGTTATATCTAACTACTACTAACTGAGCTACACTTGAGGAGAATAGGTAATGAATAGTATCAAAATATAACAATCCTTATATGAAATAACTTTAGAGATCTCAGGTCAAAGGATTACTTATACAATCATCATAATGAGAATTTCCATAGATATATAAGTAATATTCTAAATGTATTTCTCATATGGGGTATGTTTAGTGAACTTGTTCTCAAACAAGTACCTATATGTTTATTTAAATGTCCCCATACTTTAATCTATATGATCGACTACTTCCTTCTTAAAGAAGAAACATAATGTTTGCTAGTATTTTTATGCTCTATTAATGTCTAGAATACTAATTAGGAACAATTTAGGGATAATACATAACAGTAATATGAATATCATAATTATGATCTTATCATAATTTTATTTACAATGTATATTTACCCCATAGACTTCATTATATACATCTAAATATGTATAAAATAAAGAATGTCTTTAAATAATTATATCACTAAATTATAACCAACCAATTAGTTGTAGAGCATAAACCAACACCTGGGAGATGAATTGTTCTCATTTGTTAACAAGGAAAGAAAGTTTGCACATCTTAATATAATTCTTCTAGAAGTTGGTAGAAAAGCTATAGGAATGTAAGGGATGGTTGATGTTCTCTTGATTATTTCCATACAAACAACATGCCATACTTGTTTGGATTCCCTTTAGCTTATCCTTGGTTAGTAAGCTTTCTGTGATAGCCATCTAGAGTATGAATAAAGCTTTATAAGACCTATTTGGAAATCAAACACGCTTTGTTTAAGTAACAAGTTGTCTTGGATATTTAAAAAGTTTAACATAAGATCTATTTGTAAAAGTATTGGAGCTAAGATTGATCCAATAACTTTATCCTCTCTGTTCATATTTGGTCTATAAGTAGGGGCATTATTCATAACACTATAAGAAAATTAGTAATTAGCGATAGAAAATTACTGACAGAAACGAAAGCATAGTAAATTACCAATCAAAAATCATGTTCTATCGATAAAATTGTCAGGAAAAATTTCATTTTGTGACAAAAAAAATATCCATCGGTAAATATGCAAGAAAATTATCTTGGCAAAATTTCTGATAGAATATGGTGGCGGTAGAAAATCCCGTCGATAAAGAAGATGAGAATGCTTGGCGGAATAAATGAGTTTTGGGTTTACCGATGGAATACATTTCTATTGGTAAATTTTAGAGGTAAACGTCATCGCTTGCTTCGGCTTCAACGTTTTTAATAAAATGAAAACAATTTCTTTTTTAATCTAAACCTGCCACAGCCCTCTCCCCCCTCCTCCATCACATCTACTTAATTTTTTTCTCTCTTCTGTTGTGTTCATCCTTACCGTCCCACCGTCCTCGTCGTCTCACTGCACATCTTCGTCGTGCCACCATCCTTGACATCCCAGCATCCTCATCTCTATCATTATCGAAGTCCTCCTCCTCCATCTTTTGTGCCACTGCACGTCCTCGTCACATATGCTTCAGGTACTGCTACTGAATCTTATTAACACACAACTCAAAGAAACAGTGGGTACATATCTATTTTAACAATAAAATGATTTGTAGACTAATAATTTGTGCGCATGTTTCCATGTCCCATGTTCTTATGACACATAAGATCAGTGAGTCTGTGGTAAGTATGAAATTCTTCTTCTTTTCTTAGACTATGTTGTTATGGTGTGTAGTTCGTATAATCATAATTCAATTCATGATAGAAGTTATTACATAAAGACGATTATGTCACTGTACCCTCCTTTCAATCTGGAAATACCTTTATGATCAAATTAGTTCGCTAGTTCGCACATATTAATGATGGGTTTATCATGAAAAACAAGAATGAGGGTAACCTTATCTAATAGATAAAGTTTCTCTTTTGGGTTAAGAACTAAAGCAATTATTGGTCATAACCATTAAAGGTCAGGAAATATGCAATAAATGATTTAATATCACTGGAAAATTTTGTCAAATTTTCTTTAAATTAGTTTCAACCGTAGATGAGTGTTTGTATGCTTTAACTCAGTTCACTTCCTCTAAACAAATTAAAGATACATACTTTGTATTGCATGTATAGAATGAAGAGAAGTAAATTTTCATTTCCTTTTTTCAAGAATTTTTTTATGTTAGATTGATCTATTAGCTCACGAGATATACATAAAAATATCTAATTTCTAGTGATTAGTGCAAGTCCCGTATGCAATAGAATGGGTTGAGGGATGAAGAACTATGGGCTTAAATAAGTGCACTTATACTTTCTCCCAACTTTGGTGGATCACCTAATGAGGAAACATTCACATTCATCAAGGATTTTTGTTTAATGATCTAAGAACTTCCATTAAATGGCGTTATAAAAGACAAGTTAAGGATTAGATTCTTCTTATGCTATATAAGAGATCAAGCAATGGCATGGATGATCTTAATAGATATGCACTCTTTTAAGGAGTGGGATCAGTTGTATAATTCATTTATATCGAGAATTTTCCCTTCATACATGATCACTAAATTCCCATCACACGTGAGGAACAGGAAGTGTTTAATAAAACTCAAGAGCAATATTACACTCTTATTAGTTAGTATTTATATTGTTAGTACTGCTTATAGTTAATGACGCAATTATTTTACGAGAAGCTTACTTTAACATGTCAAACTTTGGTAGACAATATAGCTCAAAGTACAATCTATGCAAATACTACTAAGGCAGTTAAGGGGATTATTGAGACCTTAGCCAGAAATTCATTGACCAAAGTGGTAAGGAGGAAATCTAAAGCATCTCTTTATTAGGTTTAAGCATCTTCAAATTTGGAAACACGAAATAGAAAATCTTTTTAGTCAAATGAATATGATTTTAAACTCTGAGATAGATAATAGGGAGACGTGCTACCAGTGTGGTATATATAGGAAACTACCCAATATATGTTTGAATGTCAAGCTAGCCTTGAGCTACAATGTGGAAGTGAACTATAAAGCTACCTATAGAGGAAATCAGGTGATGAGGAATGGTCTCCAGTACATATATTCTTAGGTTGAGGAATCAACTAAAAATTTTATAGAAGAAGCAAAGTACAACTATAGTGGGTAGAATAATGGGACCATTTGGGTTCCAAATTATTCCTTAGCTTTGACAGCCACAACTATAATGCAATGGATCTAAAAAGATGCTGAAAAAAATTATATCTATTATGGGATGAAAATTGAATAATGTGGACTAACTTGAAAATTTGGTGCAATCTAACATCACCTCCATTCATAACTTGGATATACAAATGAGTCAACTGGTTAAGGTGGTGAGTGAAAGAGATTAATAAAGGCTCCTAAGTAATTCCAAGGTAAAAACTAAGGACAAAATAGGTGCCATAATATTAAGGAGTAGCATAACACTTGATTTTAATGTAGTTAAAGATAAGAAAGAGAGAAAGAGGGAAATACTAGAAGATTATTATCGGTTGTATCTTTATCCAATGCTAATGTTACCCTGGAAAGTATGATAAAAGGGAATAGAATGATGCTATTCATGAACAGAGGTTGAGAACTATATATTGCTAATCCTAGATCCTTAGAGGCTTAAGACGAGTACAAGTGAGGATAAGTTCAATAAATTGTTGTATGTCTTCAAGAAATTTATTATCAACATATCATTCACCAAAGTATTATCTTAGGTGCCTAACTGTATGAAGTTTTTGGAGTATATTATCTCTAATAAAAACAAATTAGAGTATCTTTGACATATGAGTGCAGTCCTATCATGGACAACTTACTTTTAAATTTGTAGGATCTAAAGAGTTCCATTATTCTTTATAAATTTACTAACTCGAAAGTTCCTTAAACATTTATGTGATTTAGCTGCTAGTATTGATCTAATACCTTTGTCCATTTTTGAGAAGCTAAGAATAGGGGAGCTCAAGCTAATAAACATGTCATTCCAGCTGATAGATTATTCCATTAAGTACCTAATTAGATTTATAGAAGATTAACTTGTGAAAACAGAAAAGTTTTTGATTCCGTCCATTCTTTTATAATGGACATGGAGTATAATGCATATATCACCATCGTATGGAGTATTGTTATATATTGAACTGAAATTGTTATATTTATAGAATATTCAATAAAATATGAATTTCATGTTAAAATATATCACCAAAGAGAAAACAGGATATGATGCGACTAAGGTTTATACCACGATTTGGAGCCAGTTACTTTCTAGGTAAAGCATCACATTTTGCAGCTGTAATAAAATCAGATCTTGTACCTCCAGCTATTACACATACAGATGAGGCATCACCTTTCGTACCTGCTGCTATACCATCCAACCACTTTACACCATCCACCACCCCTATACTGATGGAGATATCAGGGGTAAATGTTGCGGATGAGGGAGGCGGCCTTCAGCCTAGAGTTAAGGGAGTTGATGGAAGAACTTACATTATAATTGTCAACAATTTGTAAGTGAAAATAAATGAAACACCATATATTTATAATTAAGTTAGAGGTTTAAAGTTAAAAATGATATAAAATTATTTTTATATTAGGTTGGTTCCGTCTAGACTACGCTCAAGAAACATGACATCCAAGTTTAAGGAGAAGATTGATCTTGAGTGTTATCTATGGAATGATATCTCTTAGGCAACAAAAGATTTTTATTATCAGGAGTTTGAGGTACAAAAATATATTTTTATTTTTAATTAATTTTATACCTTAATTGGATAAATATTGTAGGTTATAAGTACTTATCATATGTTTTTCCTTTTTTTCAGAAGAATTTTTTCGAGATTCTGAAGTTGACGTGGTTATTTATAAAGTATGAGAGAGATGAGCCCGTACATGTTATAGAGACTTTGTTGGTGTGATACACAAGACTGGTGTATGGCCTCCTTATATTTCTGAAGAAATATGGAGTCGTTGGCAGCAGTATTGGACATCACCTGAGGCAATGTCTATTTAGAGCGTAATTCTACCAACAAACATGAAGGATGGGGGGAAAGAGTCTTCTCGTACACACTAAACGATTTATTACCCACCACGATCATACAGAGAGACTTGTAAGTATCTACACTTTACACTTTATTCTGATTTTTTTTACTTTGATGTATTTCAATTTAATTTGATGTGTGAATTTTGGAATAAAAATATGTGTATTATGGAGAATGATAATGTTATAAA
>JAOTAY010000189.1:24893002-24919903 GCA_025629805.1 Erythroxylum baracoense
TTAGTGAGGCATAACCTAAGTATAAATTGTACTTAGATGAGTTTTGATATGAGAATGACTTTGTGATGAAATTTATGAATAAACACTTGGGATTGTCATGAACATGCATTATAAATATTTCATTTCATACATGGCATCATTAAACACTTATGATTGTACAAATTGTGATATATGTGTATGGTGTTTGATATAGAGGAGCAACTGAAACGTCAACCTTCAGACGTTGCCAGAACTTCCAGGCATTAACTTCGGGAGTAACTTATGAGTAACCTAGACGATCTCACTTAATTAGTTGTTTACTTAATTTCTGTTTTGAAACGATTGAATGAATGTGAAATTGATTGTGTTGATTCCGGACAATTAACTGTCCGAGGAGTTCTATTTGGGACTGTATTGGAAGTGCTACTTGTATGTGAATGAGAAGAACTAATTGTTTCTTGAATTGATTGATTGATTATGATAGATGCATTCCATACATGAGTGCATAATCAGAAAATGGAAGTTGTGATCAGAGTAGCCACCGATCAAAGCTTAAAGCTCAAAGTGTGAAAAGAGCCTCGAGCTCATACAGTGATTTAGAGCCTAAGGCTCACTATGTAAAATGAGACCTATATCCTCATCAGATAAGGGACAGTTAGCAATGAGCCCGGTATCTAAAATAGATACGGGACAATTCAGGCACTCGGTTACAATAACGTAACAATTGGAAAGGAATCTCATGAACATTCTATATGCATTTTGTTTAGTATGGTTGATTGATTGAAATACATAATTGTCTATGCTTAAGTGAAAATGTGATACATGATCAATTATGAGAAAATGTGATTATTTATTATGTGACATGATGTGTTGCATGAATTGAGTGATCCATCGATGATGGTTACCTCATTAAGTTCGCAAAACTCACCAAAATTGCAACGTTGTCTTTTCAGGATCGAGAGACAACTCTAGCTACTGAGAGACTCTACCAACTGTGTGGATTGTGATTTGGCAAAAGAAGTCATGGCTCAAAGGTCGGTCAGCTGGGATTTTTGGACGGCATAACTAGATTGTATAAATATTTTCCTCTTTCATGTAATACTTTTGTACTAGGTTGATGATGTACATGTAATAAAGGTTGAAGGACACAATGTAGACTTGCAGTTTTGTGAAATGAAATGAGGAAAAAGTTGGATTTTAAAATATTGTGATTTTGTTATGATGCTTTATAAGTGAATAATGATATGATGCCATGTGAAGTAAATGTAGCGATCGATGGTAGCCCACCCTTATCGTAGGATATGTACAGGAATGACCTCCGGGCATCCCGGTGCGTACCCTGCGATAAGGAGGTGCTACACACATTGAAAAATGAAATAGGAGATGCCAGTGCATTTTAAATAGTGGTTGATTAATAGACATGCACAAAGTTCATTTGTGAAGATCTTTTCTAATCATGACAATGATGAATTATGAATAATATATATCTTTAGTGGAAACCAAATATTATTCTTACAACACTTGTTTCATGCCAAAGGGTATATTGTAATGTTCAGGATAATGTAAGTTGAAAACTTGTGATTGTATATTAAATCCTTATTCTTGATTTAAAGTATCAAATAGCAAATTCTTATTACATATATGCATCAAATTTGTAACCAAACATTCAAACTTACCATTATCAAAGCATATATGAATCAAAGAAATTGTTACAAAAGCTCATGCATCTAAATTGAAATAATAATAAATTTGTTAGATAATTTTTCAAAATTTTGAAACAACAATCATCTTTTTTTAAGTTTATTACTAACAATCATCTTTTTCTTTTTAAGATTATTACTATTTTATACATGTGTGCTTACTTAAAAATTGCTGCTTTATCATTTATGACATGTAATATGATTAAATTGTTATAAAATCTATGATTGAGTTCATGCATCATGCATGAGTTTGAAATATAGGTTAATGTCACATAGATGAATGCAATAATAAAGGTTATATTCAAATGGGTAACTATACATTCAAACTTACCGTTACTAAAGCATATATAAATCAAAGAACTAGTTATAAAAGTTCATGCATCTAAATTAAAATAATAATAAACTTGCTATATAATTTATCAAAGTTTTAAACAACAATCATCGTTTACTTTTTAAGTTTATCACTATTTTATACTTGAGTGGTTACTTGAAAATTGTTGCTTTATTAATTATAATAGGCAATGTGATTAAATTTTAAAATATGCATTTAGAATTGTTTGTCTTTAAAGAATAATTAAGATTTTGATTATTCTTTCATTATTATCATTTAGATTGTTAAATGATTTTCAAAGTGTACATATATATGTAAATGTTCATGAATAACTTATATAGTTGTAAATGTTGATTATTTCAAATGAATGAGTATATTCCTTTAATGGAGAGTTTTAATCCAGTATTGGAGAGTATACTAACAGAGACTTTTAATTCAGTACCAAGTGAATAAATAATACTAAAAGAGCAAGTTCATTTAGGAGTGAAGTTTGGAATCACTTCAACAAAACTAGATCAGTGGATGGAATAGAGAAGTCAAAATGTAAATATGTTTATAAGACTTGGGAGTTCAAAAGGTTGAACCTCTCATTTGAAGAGACATATAGAGTCATGTAATAGAAAGAAGGATGTATTAGGAGGTCAAAATTTTTTGACCCCTAACCTAATGAGAAAGAAGAATGAAATGACTACTACAACTTAGGACAACAATATATCAAAGTTTTTGCTAGCTAATATGATATTAGTGATGAATATCCATCTCCATAGTTGATAGCAAAAGAATTAAAATGTCACCTCACTTAAACTAACCTTCATGATCCCAATTCAAAATAAATTAAAGAAAGAAATTTTCAAGATATACGAGGATCAAAGAAAGAAATATTAAAAACATTAGCAAGTATTGAAGGACAGGTTGCCATCACATCATACATGTGGATAACTAATAACTAAAAGAAGGGTTATATGGTAGAGATGACATACCACATTGACAACGACTGGACTCTACACAGTAGACTACTGAGGTAAATTATATTATTTAAATGGTAGGTTTATTTATATTCTAGCACCATATATAAGTAAAAGTTTGATAATCATGTTGGTAGACTATTTAATGGATTGGAATATCAACACCAAGTTGTCTACCGTAACAGTTGACAATTGTACCATGAATGATGCAATGATCAGAAAGTTGAAGAATAAGTTACATGTTAGGAATTTGTTGGTTGGTAAAAGGTTGTTCCATATGCGTTGTTTTTCATATATTCTAAATTTAATTGTGAAGGATGTGTTGGAGTTGATAAAGGAAACGAAATAGTTGATCCGATAAATTATAGCGTATTGGAATGCAATACAAAAAAGAGTTGAAAAAGTTTGAAGAAACTGCATGTTAATTACGCATTTTGGGCATGAAGAAATGTTGCATTGTCATACTAGATGGAATTTAAACTTTAAGATGTTGGAGTCAACAACCTAGTATATTGAGTGAAATGACTAGGCAGCCTATCCGGCATCCCGCAGTGGCCCTCCAATCGATATCTGATCCAGCTGGAAGGCTCCCGTGTAGCTAAGCCTATTTCCCTTTTTACCCAAAAGCCTTAACTTAACATTAAAAGATATAAGTACTGGAGTTTTTTTTTTAAAAAGTTGGCATCACAATGACTGTATTTTGACCTTTCTAAAACAAATTTATCTCAATTTGTATAATTTAATACTAATGTGAAACATATATGCTTCCCGAAATCAAGTTTCTCAAATCGCTTTTCAAATAAATAGTGGCGACATTAAAAATGTCATCTATTTCTTACACGACAAAACCTATCACTAACTTCTTTGTCGTATGGTATCCTTAGGCATAAAGTCACAGAGCTGACTCTGCATCACTTCCCTGCAACTAGGATAATTGCTATATATTGGTAGTTACGAAGCTACTTTTGCGTCGCTTACCTTACCTGGTTAACCATTAGTTATGGAGTTGGTTCTACATCGCTTACCCGTACTAGGTTAACCGCTATAGACTACAGAGCTAGTTCTATATTGCTTACCCGCAACTGATTAACCATTAGTTACGAAGCTGGTTCTATATCGCTTATCCGTACTAGGTTAACCATTATACACTGGTACAATAACATGTATGAAACCTATCAGTATACCATAGGCTAGAAACCACTTCCTTTTTATCAACCAATAACATGATCTCAATGTAAACTCAAATTATATAAGATTTAACTTTCAAACTTCGATTCATATATTGCTAAAACATAAACTTATACTAGAAATATTCACATAAAACTCATAATCAATATTCACTTCACGATACGATAGAAATCATTTTCGTAAAATCAATTTAAAGAACACTCACATTTCATTACTTCTTTTTCAAAGAATTTAGTCATATAAAATAATTAAAATACACTCACAACTTGTTAGTTTCCATAAATAGAAACTATTTTCATAAAATCAATTTAAAGAACACTCACATGTCCTCAATTATTTTGCAAAGAATTTAGTTATATAAAACAATTAAAATACACTTACAACTTGCTAGTTTCCATAAATAGAAACCATTTTCATAAAATCAATTTAAAGAACACTCACAATTTTGCAAACTTATTGCCAAGCACACTCACACGTTCGGTGCCTCTCTTTTACCTACACAAAATGCATTTCGCTTAGGCATTTATTTGTAAATTCTAAAATAAGACATTGAAACTATAAATTCGATTTAATCAAATTTGATATTAGTATTTAATCTCGTAATATGTACACTAATTATATTTCCACTTACTTCTGTAAGCAAATATATTGTTCTTCGTTTCCAAATATAGCTTTGAAAGTCACTTAAATACCATATTTTAACCATTCTAACTTACAAATTTCTTCAAAAAACCATCTCACTCAATTTAATTAACCATATCACTATCATGCATGATGACTCACAATCATGACCCCTGTCCAGAATTCATACCTCCATTTGTTCCTAAATCTTTACATAGTAGACGTTTATATTAGGTTTTGAGGTCTTCTAAATATTTGTTTCCCTGTGTCTCTAGTTTCCATATTATCAAAAATCATGTTATTTCAACTTCAAAATCATGAAAAATATACCAAAAATCACAAGTTGTTCCAACAGAGGGACAGTATCATATTACCATTTTCAATCTCAAATTACAATATGATTCAGCTAGAATTAGGTCAGGCTCTCTTCTAGGAATTTTAGTTTTATGTCTTATGTTTCATTTTCAGTTAGAATCACCCAACTTAGAGGTATGTAAGCCGATTTATGGCCAAAATAATGGTACTAGTTCAAACAAACCTAAGACATAATTCTACTACACGTTACTCTCTGGTCATATTCTATCAATTCCAGGAAAAGAAACACCAAAATAACACCAAGGCACCATTGATCTTAAAAACATCCATCCCATACTAAAAACCCATTAAAAAAATTAGGAATTTAAGCTAGGAACACTTACCACTTTTTCCTCCAATCTTTTGGGTATTTGTTGAACAACTTTACTTGATTAAGATCTCTTCAAATCTCAATCAAAACCCATCAACAACGAAAGCCCTCTTCTTCCTCTCTCCTTGGCCAACCTTCACACTCACTTCTCTTCTTTTCACTTTTGTTTTTGGTCTCTCACGTTTACTCTCTCTCAACCTCACAGTTATGTTAAAGAGTGAAGTTAAATGTCTTACTTTATGCTTTTTTATACTCATTTAATAGATTCCACATGACACCTTCCTGTAGGTTCTCTTCTAATGACTCGTCCTTTTACCAACACCATGTAAAATGACCAAATTGCACTTTAATGAATACCAAAAAGACCAAATTGTCCTTTAATGCATACAAAAAGACCAAATTACCCTTTAACGCTTTAAATTCACCAACTAACCGAATTAAATCCCAAAAATATTCCACGATTGTCTTATCATCAAATTGACCAATAAATACTCGAATTAGGGTCAATACTTATTGAGTGGATGCTTTAAAAATTTTCGAATAGGTTTAAAATCATTAATACCCATTACTTTCCAAAAAGGTCATTTTAATCCTAAACTTTCAGAACTCCCGAAATCCATCCTATCAGATTTATTTTCGTTCTGTTTCATTACATTGGACTCTAATACTTATTCTGGATAATTTCAATATTTCAAGGTTGAATCCCCCAAAAATCACTATTCATCTAAAAATACTATTCATCAAACATAAAATTTTATATTCAATGAAAGAAAAGGTTCGGGGTTTTACATTGAGGTTTTCACTAGGCTGAGACAAAGAGATTCTCAATATACTTGTCTGCATACTGAAGGGCAATGAAAGTTGGCTAAAGCACTTTGTGCCAAGTTGGAGATATTTTATATTACTACTAAGTTGTTCATAGGAGCAAAATATCCAAATTTGTATAGTTGCTTTAACAATACATGTGAGATCAAGAAAGCTTTATCAAATTGGATATTTGATTCCAATAAGTTGATTTGGGTTATGGTAGAGTAGATAACAAAGAAGCTCTATTATTATTTGGATATGATAGGACATATTATGACAGTCATTTCTGTTTTGGACCCAAGGTATAAAATAGAGAGGGTTAATTTTTATTATGACATGTATGATAATTGGGCTCAAGAGCATGTCAATATCATTAAACAATTTTATAATGATTTGTTTAATAATTATCAACTAAGATTGGACAAAAATCAAGATTGTAGGGTTCAGCTCCAGCTCCAGCTCCAGCTCCAGCTTCAAGTTTAGATTTAGGTTCAACTTCTTCTAAGACCAATGTGAAACCCTCATTTACAAAATTCATAAATTTAAAAAAGGTTATACGGTATGATAGAATTAGATAAATATTTGATGATAAATTGTACAACTGAAGTTGAAAGTGCAGAGGTTGATGTATTGCTATGGTGGGAAAACTTTAAAAGTGATTTTTCAATCATACAAACAAATGCACGAGATCTCTTAGAAATTCCAGCTTTTACTGTTGCTTCGGAGTCTACTTTTAATACTGGCGGTCAGATAATTAATCCTTATTGTACTCGATTTCATCCTAATATTGTGGAAGCCCTTATATATGCCTAAAGTTGATTAGATGATGAAGATATTGAAGGTTATATTCTTTATGATATTATCTTATCTTATGTTGTCTTTTTATATTAATATATGTACTGGTATGAAGGAGACCAGTTATTCAACTAAATTCTTTTTGAAAACATATTCAATGATGAAGGTATATTTAATTGTTGATTATCATATTTTTAATATTCATTTAATACAATTATTGCATTATCGTGTGTAATGTACATAATAATGTTTCTATATATAAATGAAGCTGTGCACCAACTATTGACAATCCTGATTGTAACTATTAGTTATTGCTTTTCCTCAACCGCATATTTGTTATCTTTAATCTTTGTTTCTTGATTTACTTATTTTTCATGTGATTGCTTTATTTTTCTATAATTGAAGGTTAATTATTTACTTAAGGGTATGTTTGGTTGAGGGTTTATTAACGGAATGAAATGGAATATAATATTTTCCATCGTTTAGGAGGAGGGTTTATAATAGAATAGAATGGAAGAGGAGGGTTTCATATTACATCTCATTCCACCCTAAATAGTAAAAATAAAAAACCTTCAATTTAAGGGGCTTAGGATGGAATGTAAAATGATAAACAACTTTACACTATCATATATTATAAACCCTTCAACCAAACAATATTCACTATATTACATTATGAACCCTTTCATCCCTCCGAAACAACAATTTTCTAATATTACATCCATTTACATTACATTCCATTATAAATTATTCCATTTCATTCTATTAAAAACTTTACATTCAACCAAATATAGCCTAAGTGTTTTTATGCAGGTTCTAAACTGTTGTCTCTACTTGTTTACTCAACTTCAATATTTACTCTCTACTTTTAAATTATAATTGATAATCTCATTTAGAATTTTTGTAAATTGTATTATTTAACAATTTGGATAATAATAACACGATGATTATCTTTTGTTTGATAATAAAATGATTTTCACAATATTACTGCTTTATTTGTTGCATAAGTAAACTTATAAATTTATAGTATTCATAATATGTATTATGTATGATTAGAGTATATAACCAGCAAAAAAAAATTTAAATTCCATACTAATAGCAAAACATAAAATACATATGTTTTTTATCATTTATGTGGATTGATATTTATTTTATAGCTAAGAATATTTTTAGAAATTCAAAGATTCTATTAATTATCTTTTATATTCTAAACAAGTTCAATTGTGTTTATATACTTTAAAATTTTGGATACAACAATAACTTTACAATTGAGATAAATTAAAGCTTATCACCTTATCATAAATTAAAAAAAAAAAAGTCAAGCTCAATCAAGTCAGGGTCAGGCTCACCATTTTGAGGATCATTTGTCAATACTAAATATTAGTCATTGGGACCTAGCAATGATTTATAAGAAATATTACCCCGTCACAAAAAGACGTCATGACTTGTATTCTAGCTCTTTGGGAGCGACAAATAGCCCCATTTTAAGGCTGAAATTCACCTTGTACCATTTAGATACCCTCCAAAAAGCCTAACTTAATGCATGGATTGCAATGGCTTAAAAGAAGATTTAACATCCTGAAGGTGGCAAGCCATCGTAAAACAGAAAGTTATTTCCCATTAATAAGGGTGAAATTGGCTCAGACACAATCATGCGTCATCAACAATGCTGTGTACCAGATTATAGAAAGGTTGACCTTGCAATAATGAGGTCACACGTAAATCTTGACACAGGCTTGGAACTGCTTTAAAGACTGGAAAGTAAATGATACATGATGTTCCATTATACTTTTCGTTAGATTTCCTGAAGTCCCAACATTAGTCGTGAGACCTACCAATAATTTTGTAGAAGACTATCTTGTCAAATTTATGACGAGGATGCCTGTCATATCTTCAAGAGACATGACTCATTTCGATAATATGATCACATACTGCATAAAGAGGCTATGAGTTGCAATCTTACCCCTAAGCGAGACAAATAACCTCATTTTGCCCTGAAATTTTGTCTCTATCATTTGGAATATTGCCTTGCAAATTTGACTTAATTCAAAGAAGATTCAAAACTTTTTAGGAGAAATAGATCACCTGTTCCAATAATTCTATGCCAATCTTATTTCCACAATATCCATCTATCCAACTTTTCTCTATCCTATTTATTAGATGAATGTATGTTGTGCGAACAGAGTAAGCACAAGATTGTCGGCATAGGAGCTCTAAAGCCTTTTGGCAAGCTATTATAAAACTGGTAATTATGCCCCACTAATAAAGGTTTACTTGGGTCGGACACAAGCCTAAATTATCGATAATATGGTGGACCACATTATAGAAAAGTAGCCACATGTCATTCTTAAACTTACCGTCATCAATAATAAGATTCCACTTGAACTTTGAAGCCGGCTTGAACTTGCCATAAGGTTTGAAATATGATGGGCCATTATATGTATTAGATACAATTGACTCTTATTCGTTCTCGTATAATGTTTGTTGCAAAAGCTTGTCGATCTTAACATGCACATAATGCTTACTTCACTTGTTCTGGTACGTTGAGTTGATGGATTAATCGACTCAATCTAAATCCTATTTGGCATCATTTCATGTTACTTTTCCTACCTGGAGAGATTAGAAATTCCCTGGAAATACTTGGCGGATTAGCTATTTGTTCCGCTGAAGAGATAGACGGCTAGCAATATGCTGGAAATGAGAATTTCTTGGCACTTGAAGAGAGGAAAATAACATAATCATAGCAGATAGGAATCTCTACTTTCTCTTGTAAAGAAGTAGACTCAAAGACAAAAAATTATAGAAAAGAAACAGATACAAGGCTTTTTAGAGAATGGAGTTCTTTTATTTTGAATTAAATTGGTTGACCGATTATGCGTTAACCTTCCTGCAATGCTTTCTGATCTCTCCTCTGGAGCCAGTCAAAGGGGAGATATTTCCCATCTTAATCATCGACTTGGAAAATTGCTTCAAGAAAAGCTCATTGTTCTCAGCATATTTCTTCACCAGTTCCATGGACGCTTGGCTCCTTGTCAAGAGAATTTGGTCAGAGCTCAACAAGCCTTTGAAAACTATCAGGTTTTTGAAGTAGCTGTTATCAAACTTTGTTGGGCTGACAAAATCCAGGAAAAACAGGTTTTGGTCTCCTCCAGATCTTGGACATCCGGTGCGCAGTTGAGCAGCAAATGACTGATCAAGGGTGAAATCAGGTTGGCCATTGCCAGATTGGTTATACAGTCTCTGTCTGAAGCTGACGCATCGAGAATTTCCAATCGTGTGACTTCCTGCGTGTAATACGTAGAAATTTATTAAAGTAAACCAAAGGCACATCTATATTGGCTATTCAATGAAATTCTATCTCCAGTTTTGTACTCTAGAAATAAGACGTCTTTCCTCGATAAAGCTGAACTAAGAGCTAAAAGAGCGGTAGTCCGCTTAGAGATCACCATTTTGAAAGCAAAACCCTTTGTTTGGTATTCTCTGAACTTTTCTTGGAATGAATTATTAAGGGAATAGGAGATAGTAACACAAAGGTTCATATGCATCACAGTCTCTGCAAACACGAAGAGGCAGATACTATAAACGTTCAAGTTTACCAGATAGAGCGACAAGATCAACGATATTAAGTCCCTTGAGCTTAAACTTGGTAAGAATAGTTTGGAACGTGTTGTTTGGTGCAGGAATATTGTTGTTAGAGCCACTCAAGCTTGCACTTCTCGAGTCTCTTCTTCCCAACGGGACCTCCCAACTAGGTCCACCTGTCTGTTAAATGAACAATCAGCTGAGGAATCTCAAGGAACTTATGATGACTAGTTTAATCTCATAGAATGCCAAGTTATAATGCTTACTAGAACTGTGGAGTCTCTAGCAGCTAAAGCCAAGATGTCAGCACAGGACACAGTCTGAGGACACTCCTTCTCCAGTGCAGATTTGATCTCGTCGATTACTTCAAATCCTCGGGCAGAGTTTCGGTTCGGATTCGACCTCTTCTCGCTGAGTAATTGTCCGCTGCTGTCCAACAAGATCGACCCATCACAGCCCTGCAAAAGCACACTTTGTTTTAGGCAGCTATCATCGTAATGAAACTTGGTAAGTAAAACAATCACAAGCATTTTTAAATGGTAATACATTGTGTGTTAACGTCATTTTCCTAATCAGATTAGTCAACAACTACTAGTGTGCTATTATTAACTTGGTGTCTATGGAATTGGACAGTCACAAGGCGGATAGTGACTGGTAGACCTTGACAAAGCAGTCATGGAAATGGAGCCTAAGTAAAGAAGCAGCCATGCGAGCTTCTTTAGCAACTGCCTTGGCTACTATGGACTTGACTATCTGTTGAGCTTTAGGACAAGAGTGGCAATAGTACTGAGGGTAAAGATAACCACCAGTGTTGATAGCACAAATGCATAAGGGTGCAAAAGCAAGGAGAGTAAGAACAAAGAGAATGGTCATAGCTTCAGACATGAGTACTTTCTCTTGGAGTTTCACTTTCAAGACCAAGGAACTCGTAAGACTATTATAGAAAGAGCAGAACTTTATTGCTATCGCGAAAGCCTAGAGGGACTCTAGAAGATATTTATAGAGAAAAGTTTGTGGACACCTTGAAGACCATTGATAGAGAAAAGCAGCCAGTAAAGGGGGAACAAAAGAGATGGAGTTGGTAGCTAACTTTACGTAGCTTCTGTGGCCGAAAGGAAAAAATAAAGCTTGGAGTGGTTAGCTTTTGTGGCTTTTGGCTGACCAGTCCAAGCGATATATAGGCGTATATATAATGTTATTCGGGTTAATTACTAAAAAAAATTAAAACTTTTTAATTATAATCTAATCTTTAAATCGTAAGCTTTTCAATTCTAACTCAAATTTTAAAAAATAGTAATAAAATGCCAAAATTTTTAATTTTTTCTAATTTTAGCCTGACATTATCTGTTATTTCCTTGATGTCCTCAACTATTTGTTTTCTATTTGTTTTTCTAATGTTTCAAACTACTTTCGCATTACAGCTTACTGCACCAGTAAACTCTTGTTTTTAATTCATTCTCTTAATGCCCTTAGTGTGAGGGCATCGAGACTGAGTAATATGAAAATCGAAGGATGAATACGTCGAAAGAACAAACTGAAAACGAAGGAAAAAATTGAAATCGAAGCGTAAGGTCGTCAGAGCTGCGTAATATAATTTAGATCATATTTAAACAACGGTATCGTTTTAATTATGTGATTAAAAAATAACATTTCATTAATCTTCATTTATTATGTTAATTTTGATTGATATATATTAATAGTTAAGATTTTTAAAACACGTGACAAGTCAAGCCAGCAATTTAACAAAACACTAATATCAGGTTAGAATTTAAAAAAATTGAAAGTTTGATCATTTTATTGTTACCTTTAAAACTCTTGCTAGAATTAAACAAATTAAAAATTGAATATTTTATTACTATTTTTTAAAATTCAAACTGTAACAAAAATTTGACAAAATTTTAAATTTTTTGTTACTAATTTTTTAAATATTTTATTACTACTTTTTTAAATTCAAGTTATAATTAAAAAATTAAGAAAAAATTTAATTTTTTTTAGTAATTAACCCATGATCTTTTCATAAGTGAAGAAGTGCCTTTGGCTTTGATATTACTGAAGAACAGTCTTGACGACTCTCCTATCGTTACAAAACTATTGCAGACATGAAAAGGATTAAACCTCGTACTTTCCACCATTTTCAGCCATCCTAATTTCTTTTCCTGATCATTTGGTCAATTCATGCAAATCCAAAACTTAAACTTGAATATTCCTCACCTGAGTTTGTGGTTGGTGGCATATCAGTAGACCTCTTTTTTCTTAACCAACGTGTCATTCTTTCGATATTGACATAAAAAAACAACGTAGTTAAAATAATTAGATAAAAGATTTAAGGTTTAAATAGTCCAATTGATATTAGACTGTTATAAATTTTTTTAAATATTAAATAAAAATTAAAAATATGATTAAAAAGGATTGTTCTTAGTTATCAAAAAATTTAAAGTTTAATTTTAAAAATTGTTAAATAAAAATTAATTGATTTATTTTAATATATAAAATTTATTAATTTATAAAAATTGAAAAAGTCAATTAATAAATTGATTAGTTTTTAACAACAAAAATTATTAAAATAAATCAACCTAAAAATTAAAAAATTAAACTATAAAATTAAATAATTTAAAATTTTTACAATTAAATAAATAGATCAAACTGATTAAATTTTTTAATTATTCGTAAGAACATTATTAAGCAAGTGTGGTCACATTCTATACTCTATAGCTTGTTTATATCCTATTCCTAATGTGCAAGGACAAGCTTGTGAGATTGGTCATTGGAAACAGAGACGACCAGCCTTAACTGCTCTATCGTCAAAACAGAATGATCTCAACATTGTTGACTCCTACTAAAATAGGTGATCACAAAAAAAGCTGTTCAAACAGCTAGCTGGAAACATGCATGGGGTTGAATCATTGAACTTGGTCAGCTGTCGCCAATTCAGAACATACCTACTCCTTTTTTAAAAGGTTCCTACGGCATCCGTGATTTTACACGTTCTCAATGGTAATTATCGTTTTGACTTGAATGCTATGGTTCTACAGTAGGTGCCATTCTTTCACATGTTGGGTATAATTCAGGTGTTGATGTATGAATCATTCGGGAGTCCAATTCAACTAAAGTCTTTAGGTAGAATGGTTTCTTGATTCTAAGATATCATATCAGATTAAACACGCTAACGTAAATACACTAATATCGTAGAGATACTAGTGAGGGTAGGACAACTGCTCCAAGTTTCCGATCTAATTCTTAGAAACTACCCCTTCGTATACCGACAAGGTTAGGCCTGGACTTTTGAAATAGTCCCAACAACTTATTTCCTTTCAAATATGGCTATGCTTGTGCTAGCTATACATGTGTTCAGCAAAATCATACTTCTTTTAACAAAAGACATAACCTAAACCATCAGAAGTAGTTGGTGGTCTAATGTATGCACGTTAACCTAAACCATCAGAAGCACTTGACGGTAATTCTAACGACTAACATAACATGTGCGACTAACATTAAAAGTTTTTGTCGTGTCCCATTAAAAACGCATTTTCCTGTTAAGTACAAGCAGCATCCATCCCAAATGACTTCTACACAGGCAGGTACTGGGCAACGGCAAACATGACATCTTCTTAGGGTCTACTGGTTCAGATCACCTTATGCCTATTTTGTTAGCATTCATTCATTCAATTTTTTCCTGCCCCATTTATAAGATAAATGGATGTTCATGGAACGTAATGGACATAGGCAACGATAACAGGTTATTTATTCCCAGAATCTACTCTTATGAAGAATAAAATTAAAATAGGACTTACTTTTAACCCTTGTAAAGAACAAAATAAGACAAAATAAAACTCACTCTTGACTTTAATAAAAATCAAAATTAGATAAAGGAGGTGTTTGACAAACAACTTATCAGCCGTTTTTTAACTTATTGGCTAAAAGTTAGCTTTTTGACCATCTTAAAAAACTATTGATGTGTTTGATAAATGGCTTATTGATTAGCTTATTTAACCTCAATAAGTTGATTTTTAAAAGCTCTATAGGAGGAGCTTTTAGAGTTAGCTATTTCCTAATAACAGTATTGCTCTTCACTTTACTCTCTACTTTTGTTTTGTGTATTTTCAAAGTTGGCTTTTTTTATTGTACAATTATATCATGAAGTTTGGAAGAATATAATAAAAGGTTAATTAAACTTTTTAATCTTTATTTAATTTTATAATATTAGTTTATATTTAAAAAATACTATAATATTAAAATTTTTAACATAAAGAGTCATATTAAGTTAATATTTTTAATATATAACTAATATATATCATATCTGTATCGTATTTTAATTATAAATATTTTTAATTTATTAAATAATAAAATTTATATATATTATATAAAAAATATTAAAATTTAACATTAGATGATTATTATTATTATTATATTTTTATTAAACTTATAAACTTAATTTTTATAAAATTAAATATCGAAGTCTAAATTCTTATATCTCTTGACCCTTGTAAAGAACCAAATAAGATAAAATAAAACCCACACTTTTAACTCTCATAAAACCTCCTTTTCTACATTACCCAAGACTTATAAAACGTTAGAAACAGTCTGCTTCTGCACCGTCCCGGCTGTAGGTTTTTACTTGATTTTCAATTAGATATAGGATATGTTAGAATGGTTGGACTTCACTTATTAGTTAATATCAAATAAAAAATGTTCAATAAATTCTGAAACTACAAACAAAATGGTAAATCCATGTCTAGCTCCATCAATGGATCGGGGAATAGAGATGGCGCTGAAAGTTTTTTCTTGTCTTCTAGGGATGTGTTAGATAAACATATTATAAATATCAATGCTAACTGTTTTATTTTGGGGATTAAATCTGTTAAAAAATGCATGAATATCTACAACCAGTTCAACTCTAAAAATAATTTGTTAAACCGTGCCTTCCGTTTCAGAAATCTAAAGCTTATATTGAGCCGTAATTTCTTTCACTTGCTCTAAATTTTTCTTGGGTTGAAGCAGAAGATCGTTCCCAGGATGCTTCGCTAGAATAGCCACTGTTTAGGTCTTCTGCTCTTGTATAACCATGCCGTGTGTCGCTAACCTGTAAAATTATACCAGAACAGTTAGCAAGATTGAATATGTTAATTAATTACTTATCCCTGGATAACACAGAGACGTAATTCTGAGCTATGAAGTTCTGAGTAAACTTATAATTTCTAAGCATGCAGATAACCTTTGGACAACACAAAGAGATGTAATTCTGAACTACAAAGTTGCAGTAAACGTACAGTTTCTAAGCATGCAGATAAAATTGTCATGCCTGGCAATGCATTGATCCCTCGCTGCATTCACATGATAAACGGCACATTTAATAGGGGCATATATTATCCATATCAGAGCTAAAACTCTAGCACTATAAAAATCAAATGCTAAGCCAGAGATCAGGAGACTACCAGGTGTTCCACACGTGTCTTGTAAACAAATCCACCAACGCAAACTAGTGTAAATGACACGAAAAATCTGCTCCATGAAATTTGTTTAAACATCAGATATCAGCATGGATTACAAAATAGCCACTGGAGATTCTAATATTCCATCACATTTATATGAGTTGCTGATACAGGTGAAGTAATTGAAGTTCATAAAAACCAGTGTCATCTGCATCATATGTCAAATAATGTGTTAGACCGACATGGAAGAGGGAATAAACCGTTGTTATGGAAAGTATACTCTAGGAGAAAGAACAGTGGGCCAGAGGAGAGTTAGTTAGTAGCTGATGTGGCAAGTAGTTAGGCCTAACAGAACGGATCCTAGCTTGGGGGTTTTAGGCTGAGAGAGGAGGGGAGAAAAGGGAGGCAGGAAAAAAGGGAAGAAAGGATAGTTAAGCCTTCTGAGGAGCATTCAGCTCGGGAAATACTAAATATCACCATTGTAATGGTTTATAGTATTGCTATAATTCAATAATACAACGTACCTCTAGTATTCAAAGACTAGAGTTCTATCATAATGAGTCATACTAAATGAGTTTAAACCAAAAACTTAGAATGATTCCGATGACAACGTTATTCCACAAGATATGTACAATGTAGTCATAAGATGAGTGTCAAACCTTATCTGTACTTGGACAAAAATTGCATAAAGAAACCTCAACATCATTTTAGTAAAGAAATCAGAGAAGTGTTACATACATGCAAGATAGCATCCCAAAGAAAGCCCATCCCCTTCTAGAGTCCTCTTGTTGATTCTGCCTATGTTCTACAAAATTTGAATAAACAAGGCTGTTTCAGTAGAAAAGGAAACGTCGCAAAATATCCACAATCTAGCTAGCAGATATGTCCAGAAAAATAGCACCCTTTCAATTTCACGAGACCTTTTCTAGCAAAACCCTTACCGCACATTTTTGTGAGAACAAAATGAATGGGCTCATAACCATCTATAGGGATTGTGACATCAATCTCATAAGGTGTATCACGGGCCTCCTTACCTTCAAAATTTTAACCAGGTTTAAAGGATAATCAACCAAAGAGGACATTTACAGAATTGCAACAGAAGTAATAGCCTTACATGTCCAGTCCATAACCAACATTGTAGGTGACAAGGTCGTAGGTGGACTTCCGGTAGCACCTGTACCTGACAACCTAACATCCAGGCCATTCTTTGGAAGAACCTAAAGCAGCAGTCAATCATTCAAAATCAACCAGGGGGCAATATTCATGGCAAATTCTTGAATCTGATTTGTCTATACCTTAATGATAGGCTTTCTCACTAATGAAGAAACTGAAGCAACTGCAGTCATGTAAAGGACTACCCGAGTTTGTTCAGTATTGAAGCTGCAAAATCAGAAACATCTAACACTATTAGATAATAGTGAAAAAGCAATACATTTTGTGCCAAATTTTAACCAAAGTAAGGGATGTGTGTTCCATGAGTAGACTCTTTTACCTGAATTCCTGGCTAGAATTTTCAAAACCTGGTTGAGTCAAGCCATTATATACCTACGCGTAAAGGAAAATGGAAGAGCTGTGATTTTGATTCCCAAGGGAACGTCAGCAGTGAAAAGCTGATTTTCTTACAATTTCCCATGATCTTGAATGAAATCCAACAGTGAACCCTTCAAACACCCGTGGACCCGATTTGTCACATGAAATAGCAAGTTCAACAACGACTCTGGTAGGAGAATAGATTGGCAACACAGTTAGAGAAAGGAATCAAAGTTCATCTAAAGACTTGGACACATTCAATCTAGAATGGGAAAATTTTTAACTTATATCTGCTCAGAAAATTAAATACAGGAAGATAACACTATGCAAACTATAAAGCAGAATAAGTTAAAGTAGAAAATGCAAGACCTGCAAGTTGACTCATAAGTAACATTGCATATGCAGTCAATTCCACCTGAGATAGGGAATAAACACAATGACAGTGGTCAATGATAACAAAGAGTATTTTAGGGAGTAAGGCAACTGGATGCTGACAGTTATTAAATAACGCACTCGCAAACCTTTGCATTTTCCATTTGAACAACTTCCACATAAAATATTCACCTGCAATTCCAAATGAAAAATTAGCTTTCATATGAAAAACAGGCTGTTAGATGCAGAGCAAAGTGAAACAAACTAGCATGATCTTTTTCCAGGCACACTAATACAGAGGCAAAATAGCCAAAAGGTTAGAGCCGTGGCTAATTCTTCCAGAACAGTACTAAACAAGTCTATGTATTTTTATAACACCTCCTTTCAGTTCAGCTTTTCTTTTTTCAGTTTTATCTATGTCCTTTTGGGAAGGGGATTGGAAGAAGCATCAAACCTTACCTGAGATGTACGTCCCAGCTTTTCGTAAGTATCCTCACAATTTCTAAGATCACCATTGTAAAAGCCCTAGGAGAAAAATTGATCATAAATCCGGCAACGACATCAATGGGTTAGGGAGGTAATATGGAGATTACAGCATGTTTAGGAACTATAATTGACATGCAGGGGTAGTATGACGAGACACAAGGAGAGCGAAAAAAGGAAGGAGATATGAGACTGCAAGATGCACATAATTTCTAAAAGGGAGCCTAAAAAAGATGCTGAACATATCTTCACAGGGCTATTGAAGAGAAACTTTTATCTAAGACCAAGCATTGGTGGCATCAGAGAAGCTAAATTATTCATGCTATCTGGTAACAGAGGAAGGGAAAAGGAATAAAAATGTACTGATGTGCCATGCTTCATCTACTTATTGTGCTTATGATTGCAAAGTTCAAAGAGTATTGTTTAATCAAAATTTCTCACTTGAACAAAATCAGCATTTGCAGAACCTATATTGATGTAGTTGAACCTCTCAAATCTACCAAAACCAACATATCCCTGCATAATTGTCAAACACAATAACATGAACATGCATGCACTGCAGAGATCATCTACCAAGCAAGCAGCAGAATAACGATAGTGTCACAAAAAATCCATCTTTAAACATTTATAGCTCTGAAGCTTTCAGCATAGTTCATATCTATCAGTTTTTAATGGTCCTGGAAATTAAGAAGAAAACATAAACTAGAGAAATTTCAGCCAGAAGAATACCAATGTTTTCTAAAAGGTGTATTTTTACATATGATATGCTATATGTTGTGTAAGACAAGAAACTATACCGGCTTATTTTTGTTGTGATTAGAGGAATAAAAATGATAATGGCACAAACGTTTACATTACTTTCTTCAACATTTCATGCTTCAAGTTTTCATCTTGTTCTTAAGCATTCTTGTTAGAAGGGGCGAGAGGGAGAGTTGCCCCTCTAAGCTACTAGATAGTTAATTCACCTAAAAGTACAAAGCTTATACAACAAAAATCCAGAACAATGTACTTGAGAACATGGTATTATGGACTACCGTTTGTGATCTACTCTCCACATCTTTACAGAATCGAACAACTATATCGGCATCCTGTGAGAATGTAACATAATCAACAGTCAAAACAAACAACTGGCAAAAGAATCCATGAACTGTCCAATTAGCATTTGTTTACTAGTTAATCAAAGCAAATTACCTCCCCATCATACACAAAAGTACGTCCAATCCAGCTGGTCTGATTTTTAGCTAAGAAAAATAACAGTTTACCAGAAAAGAGCATAGAGAGCAGTTGCGAAGAAAAGAAATTCCAAATTTTGTCCAATTAAAACAGCATGATTCTCAGAACTAGAGACTCTGATGGGAATAGCAAGTTAGTTATGGTGATCACTGACCATCCAACAAAAAGCCTACAATTATAACACTATTTCGAATGATCAGCTGGTTTTAGTCTCCAATCCACATGGTACTTAAGAGGATGAGATTCAGGAAAAAGAATTCTTGGGTCTGATTAAACAATTGAAATTTAAGTTTATAACCTGAAAATAACGAAGTCAAACCAAAAATTCAGGATACGAAGTCGACAAGGCGACTAGCATTATCAAAAGCATAACAGTTGGAATGCGGAGCACCAACCGAGATAGCTCCTATTGCTTGTAACAGAACAACTGCGGGAAAAAAAAAAAAAGAAGTAAACAAACAACACAATTAGAAAGGAAACCAACTAAGAGATATTTCCCGACTAGGCTATCAATGAATTATCACTCATGAAAATCATAAGTTGGATAACTCACCTGGGACGATCGCACACAGGCATTTTAACGAAAACATAAGAGGCTCCCGAAGATTCCTCATAGCCTCCAAGTAACACAGAGCTCAACTGGTGGACGGAACAAAACCAAGAGCAGAGTAAGCCCAAAAAGAACGGAACTTTAGTAGCAAATCGAATTGGGTGGTACACAATTTCCAGTTTCAAGTTAAGAAGTCGAATCTGCTTCGATTTTCGTGTACTCAGATGAAAAGCATTGGTCACTGTATGAGGCTGAGCCCGTAGTGAGAGTTGGATTCAACAATGAGCATGGATCAAAGAGACGCGTGAGTCGGCGAGTACCTGAAGGCGATGGTGATTGGAGGGATCCCTCGGCGGCACGAGCAAGCACGTTCGAGGACGGCGAGGAATGTTGCTTTCTTTGTGTCTCTACAGCGAAGAGTTTTGCTGTAGCCAAACTGAGACCAGCTAGTAAACGAGTCGCTGCTCTAAAATACAAATTGATATTATCTTTATCTTGATTAACAAATCAGATGAAAACGAAACTCCGTAATTATCTTCTCTAAAAATCCATATATTTTAAATAAAAATGTATTTAAAGTTTTTATATTTTAGTATATTAAAAATTAATTTATGAATATTTAATAATGATTTAATTAAGTTATTGTTAAATTTGGTTTTAGATTTCCACTTACCAACTTAATTTTCCCTTCTTCAGTCCAGATTGCAGACGTTAATTGGAGCAGCTTAAGCTTGATTACAAGTGTCGATTTCGTAGTAGCCAAATGTACAGACACCGGAGCTCCAGCCCTCCATTCCCAACCCTCAAATGTTGAGCCCCGTAAACCCAAGCTCTCAATTTCAGATCCAAAGGCCGAAAAACAGAGATGGCGAAGCACGCCGCCGCCGGCCCCACCGTCGCATGGTGGGTATCGCTGCAGAAGCGTTGGCTTTTGGCTATTCTTCTGATGCTATCAGTCTCCACCGTGTTCGCCTTCTTCATCAGAGCTGCTCTCTATTCCTGCGATCGACATTTCGAGGTCCAACGGAATGTGGTGGCTACCGCCGGGGCTTTGCCTGTCGAGTCGCTGCCTAGTCCTCTTAGTTTCATGAAGTCGAAGCTTGTGCTTTTGGTTTCGCATGAACTCTCTCTAACTGGTACTCATTGTTCTCTATTTCTCGTGTTTATTGATACTTAATATATCTGTTGTATTCGTGTAAGTTTGGAAAGGAGCCCTTTTTTCCTCTTTTAGCTATTTATTGATGTTAAAGGGCAGTCAAGCTTACACCTTTATCAGTCATGCTGTTGATATAAATGCTTAAAAGTTCCAAGTTTGTATGTGCTAAGGGAAATATTTTGTCAGATATTGTAATTTTTGGCTTCCTATGTTCGCAATAGTAGCGATGTTGGATAGTTCACTTTGTGCTCTGTTTTTGGATGGTTAAATTCGTGTACCTGGAGCTGACAAGAGCTAGCTGATTGATCATTGGACCCAGTTGTTTTATTCACGTGATGTGTTTTCACACTTAATTTGGATTGGAAGAAAGGGTAGGGAATAGGGAAGGGCATGCTGATTTGACTGTTATATGCTGAAGGTTTACCCCTGATGGTTGATTGCACAATGTTGCTATTTTTTTCTGCCATTGAGAGCTGCTGACTATAACATGGGAAATTATGTAGTTCGGAGATGCCCAATGTTCTTTAGTGCATGGTTGCAATTTGTCTAGTAAGATGTTTTGTTTAAAGTGTTTTAATGTCAGATATGTTTTATGCCCCTTTTTTGCTTTCATTAGAGAAAATTTGTAGTCAAGTCCAACTTTGCCTTAGAGAATTCGTTTTGTAACTTATATCAAACAGGCCTCTTATCAGAAGATTATTGGATGTACACCTTGTATTAGATGGCTGTCAATAAAACTCTGCTGTTCTGCTGCATTTTATGTTATTCATCTTTTAATGTTCTGGGACCAAGTTCTTATTATCTTTAATGTGATAACATTTAGCATTTGAAGAATAATACTTTCCTAATCGGTTACACCATTTTGTCTTGTCTTGTGTGGTAAATATGTTGCGAAAGTTGTGTATGTTTGGCATGTGTCATGTGAAGAACTTTTTTCTTTGAGTCATCATACAAAAACTTCATGGGTTTAATAGCATAGCAAGTTTTAAATCCACAAAAAGACTTCTACGGTGGGAAGAAACACTCCTTTGGCTAAACTGTTGAATGACTGAACTTGCTTCCACCAAATAATTGGTGGTTGCAGTTGGTAAAGGATGTTGGACAAGGTTTCCATACATCCTTCTAATTGATGAAATTCTCTATATCTTCTTGAACAGATTTTGCATAATAGGTATGAGTCTTGATTTTTAATGTTTATTTTCATCTCTTTTGCGTAATGTTTTTTGGATGACTTTTGCGGATGTAATGTTACTTTTCCCTACGTCCTTCCTATATTTGTTGTTGTAGGTGGGCCTTTGTTGCTCATGGAACTAGCATTTCTATTACGAAGTGTTGGTGCTGAAGTTTATTGGGTTACTGTCCAAAAGCCAGCAGGAACGGATGAAGTGATATACAATTTGGAGCAGAAGATGTTGGTCCATGGGGTACAGGTATGATAGCTATATACCATCACAATTTTCAGTATATATGGACTGCAAGCAGATAGTTTTTATTTACACTTGCTCTAATTTCCATAGATCCATCTGATAGTTTTTATTTACACTTACCTTAATTACTATATAGACCCATCTGACCAGAATGCCATGTGTCAATAGCCCATGGGATTTTTTTCAACCGACCTATTCTGTTGGGTTGAATCTGCCTGCTTTGCGCTAACCTGCTACCCAATGAAGCAAACCTTTTTGTAAAATGTTTTTAAAAGCTTTGGTTCTGATTATTATGTTATATGGCGTCACAGGTAATGTATGCAAAGGGCAAGGAAGCTGTAGATACAGCTCTCAAAGCTGATATTCTTGTATTGAACACTGCAGTTGCTGGGAAATGGCTGGATGGTGTCCTAAAAGAAAATATTCCTCATGTTCTCCCAAAAGGCCTGTGGTGGATCCATGAGATGCGTGGGCATTATTTCAAACTAGATTATGTCAAGCACCTCCCTTTTGTTGCCGGTGCTATGATCGATTCACACGTCACAGCAGAATACTGGAAGAATAGAACACAGGAGCGTTTAAGGTAGATTATCGACTTTTGCTTTTCCACTTGCTTTTTTCTTTCTTGGGAATGCAAAATTTAGACTAGTTTATGATTATATTGCTTGCTTTATACATTGTACTTTATTTGTCAAAGGTTATTATTTGTACTCCTTTAAGTAGTCATTGCTTAGAGAATTTTAATGGGCAATCCTTTAATTATAATCAAGAAGAAATGTCGTCCGTTAATTAAATTGCAATCCTTATGGATACTTTCCTTGTTTACTGCTGAAATCCTCTTAAGCCAATTGTTGAGTGATAGATTGTTTACTGGGGTTCTTCGGGTGCATATTTAACAGATTTTTCTTTTGCCACTTGATCGTTTTCTCTCCCTACAGGATTAAAATGCCTGAGACCTATGTTGTTCACCTTGGAAATAGTAAAGAACTTATGGAGGTTGCTGAAGATGGTGTGGCAAAAAGGGTTTTGCGGGAGCATATTCGAGAATCTCTTGGCGTGCGAGATGAAGATATACTTTTTGCCATAATTAACAGTACGGTTTCTTTCTGGTGGCTTTATGCCCTTCTTTTTCACCGTATGGGCTTTTCCCTATATATTAATCAACTACTCTGATAAAATTGAAACCTCAAGATGTCTCTTGGTCATTTCAATGTTAAAATTATTTTTTAATAGCTTCTTTTCGCTGATGACCACTTTTCGACATTCAAGTAGTCATGGTTCCTCAATTATCTTGATTACTGTTCTTGCTCCATCTCATCCAACATTCTAAAAAGGAAAAATGGGAACCTGATTGGTGAAGCTATTTTATTTTGGTAACTATCATATCTACGCTTCCTAAGCCCTGAGGTGATATGCAGGTGTTTCAAGAGGAAAAGGCCAAGATTTGTTTTTACGCGCCTTCTATGAGAGCTTGCAATTGATCCAAGCAAAAAAGCTACAGGTGCCATCGATGCATGCAGTGATTGTGGGGTCTGATATGGCTGCCCAGACCAAATTTGAGACAGAATTGCGGAATTATGTAATACAGAAAAAGATTCAAGATCGTGTTCACTTTGTGAATAAAACTTTGACTGTGGCTCCATATCTAGCTGCAATTGATGTTCTTGTTCAGAATTCACAGGTAAATTAGTGTAGTATGGAGCATCCACTTTTGTATATTTCACGGATACATCTGAATAGACTTTGGAAGTGTAGAACTCAAAACAAACTCTAAAACAAAAGGAATAGCAAAAATATCAGGTAGTGAACAAGTACGGGTATCAAAGCAACTGAGGTGCACCCTTTGATTGACAAATTTACAGTGTGAAAACTGGAGCCTCATTTCATATTTCTTGCAGGCACGAGGAGAATGCTTTGGGAGGATAACCATTGAGGCCATGGCATTTCAATTGCCTGTACTGGTCAGGCTCTTTACATCAGACAAACCTTCTTTCCATTTTGATGGTGATTATAACTCTTATTTCATTAAACATGCATTCAGGGAACTGCAGCAGGAGGTACCACCGAAATTGTTGTGAATGGAACTACAGGTCTGTTGCATACCGTTGGAAAAGAAGGGGTGACTCACCTTGCGAAAAACATTGTCAAACTTGCAACTCATGTCGAGAGGAGGCTTACGATGGGAAAAAAAGGTTATGAGAGAGTAAAACAAATGTTTCTGGAGCATCATATGGCTCACAGAATTGCTGCAGTACTGAAGGATGTATTGCGCAAGTCAAGAAGGCACCCACATACTTCATAGTTCATACACTGCTTGTCCCCATCGCTTTTTGCCAAAATGGAGCTGTCCTGTGACACAAGGATCGGGTCTGGCACTTCATGCGTAATCGCAAAGCTTAGAGATATTTAGTTACTAATAATAGGAGATCAACATGTAGTCATAATCTTCTCTGGTTGTCTTTTTTCCCGGAATATCTGTAAATTATGTACATACATGACTAATTCACACCAGTCGTGTGCTTATATAGTTAAGAAATCAGATAAAATTTTAAAGATCATCTGCGTCATAGCAATTTGGGGCCATGATTGTTAAAGACCTGATGTTTTTTCATCATGAAAATCCACCAGGTATGAAACTGCAAGCTGGTTTCGAGACCATGATTAAACCGACACAGAAAAACGTCAACAATATCCTAACAAGAATCCCGACCTATGTAATAAACTGGTTATTGTATCAGGGTATCCTCAGCCGTTGTGGGGGAAGATTGATGGCGTCGGACGGCGGCTTGAGGGAGGACTTGGAGAACCAAGTAGTGTACAGGAATTGCTTATGAGGTCCAATATGGTTGCAGATCAGCTTAATCTTCTGCCTCTCTCTCATCCACCTCATCACTATCTTCATATGCCTTTTGCCCTTCAACCCTCTCAGTCCCACTTCCTGGTACACAACAACAAACATCAAATCAATCATTGTAATGAAGATGAAAATTATTGAAAATGGGAGACGGATTGCTTCTTTAAAACCCAAATCCCAATATTACCTGGACCTTTTCCCAGATATCTGAAACACTTATAGGACCGTGCTCCTTAACTACATCGAAGATTGTTCTAGTTATAGTCTGCGTCTGCTCAGGCGGCGTTCTCAGCTCTATCTGTTTCATTTTTGGCTTGGGATTCGTGGAAAAAAACCTGATGGCCGCTCCGATCATGGCAGTTACTTTCTCCGTCGACAAAATGAAACCCTAACCACCGAATCCAGCAACTGTGGACTGATTTATAAGCATAAGAACCAAAGGGATACGATACCGTTTAGCTTCATGAAGCGTACGCAATAAAGCCATGGTGTGATGGTTGCTCACTCACGTAGTTACTCCACAACGAAAGCTCTGGCCATTACACCCAAACAACTCACTCCCTTATCTCAACTTCGAGAACAAAGTACCCTTCTTAAGTCCCAACTCGTATCTGTTCTCCATGGCTGCAAAAGTCTTGCTCAGTTCAAGCAAGTTCATGTCCATATTATACTCAATGGCCTCAGTCAGTGCTGTTATGTCGTCACCAAGCTTGTTCGTACACTCACTGGAATTAAGGTTCCAGTCGACCACTACCCACGTTCCGTCTTTGACCAGGTCGAGAATCCCAATTCGTTTCTTTACACCTCCGTTGTTAGGGCTTACTCAGTTCAGGGACTGGTCGCAGAGAGCATTAGTTTGTATGGTGACATGAGAAGGAGAGGGATTAAGCCTGTGTCGTTTACATTTTCGGCGGTTTTTAAGGCGTGTGGAACAGAGTTTGATGTGGGCCTGGGAAGGCAGATGCATGCCCAGACGATTGTGATTGGTGGGTTCGAGTCTGATTTGCATGTTGGGAATTCGATGATTAATATGTATGTGAAATGTGGATTAGTGGAATGTGGGCGAAAAGTGTTTAACGAAATGCCGGCCAGGGACTTGATTTCTTGGACGGAGTTGATTGTTGCGTGTGCCAAGTATGGGGATATGGAATCTGCGAGTGAATTGTTTGAGAAGTTGCCTGTTAAGGATATTGTGATTTGGACTGCAATGATTACGG
>JAOTAY010000189.1:24920003-24942489 GCA_025629805.1 Erythroxylum baracoense
GGATATGGAATCTGCGAGTGAATTGTTTGAGAAGTTGCCTGTTAAGGATATTGTGATTTGGACTGCAATGATTACGGGCTTTGCACAGAATGCTTGCCCTCGAGAGGCAATTAAATACTTCGAGAGAATGCAGGATGTAGGCGTTGGTGTTGATGAAGTTAGTTTGGCCGGCGTTATTTCGGCTTGTGCTCAACTTGGTGTGGCCAAGTATGCTAATTGGATTGCTGATGTTGCTGAGAAATCGGGATTTGGGCTTGGGAATAACGTTATAGTAGGATCATCATTGATTGACATGTACTCCAAGTGCGGTAGTATTGAGGATGCTTACAGAATTTTTGGGGGAATGAAAGAGAAGAATGTGTTTTCTTATAGTTCAATGATTATGGGGTTTGCAATCCACGGTCGTCCACATGCTGCTATGGAGCTCTTCCATGAGATGTTGAGAACCGAGATTAAGCCAAACGGTGTCACTTTCATTGGGGTGCTAACGGCTTACAGTCATGCAGGCATGGTAGAACAAGGTCGGTCTTTGTTTAAACAAATGAATGAACTTTATGGGATCGAACCATCAGCTGATCATTATACTTGCATGGTGGATCTCCTTGCGAGAGCTGGACACTTGAAAGAAGCACTTGAACTTATTGGAACCATGCCAATGAAACCTCCTGAAGGAGTCTGGGGGGCTCTGCTTGGAGCATGTCGCATCCATGTGAATCCAGACATTGCTAAGATTGCTGCTAGTCATCTGTTTGAGCTTGAACCTAATTGTATCGGAAACTACATCTTGCTAATCAACATATATGCATCAGCTGGGAAATGGAAGGATGTTTCAGAGATGAGAGAATTAGTGATAGCGAAAGGTTTAAAGAAGAATCCTACAGGCAGCTGGGTCGAAGGAAAAGAAGGTGTAAAGGTTTGGTGAGATCAAACGAGCTCGAGAAGATGAAGCAGAGTCCTCGTGAGAACACATAATAGTGAGGGACGGCATGGGCAACATTCACGATCGACCACAATTGTAACCTCCCATCGTAATATCCTCGAATCATTCTTGTACTTCATCGAAAAAAATTTGTTTGATGCGCTTCTCCTTGAATGTTCTTAGTATTTTGCCGTTGGAATGTGCAAAAATGAAAATTTTTTGATTATGTTGTAATCGTCATGGCCGTGAGATTCCAAGAACTTAACGGACTACATATATTAAGGTGTGGCTTATTATTTAACACACAAACCATACAAAACCAAAATTACAACAGAAAAGCTTAATCCGACAAACAGATGTCAACCCATATGAGGACCTAGTCACTTATTGATACTGTATTCCATCGACTTAGAAGTCCATAATAGGATCAGCTACAAACCAAGTCCTAAACACACTAATCCCAAACTCCGGAACAAGACAGCATAATCTTACATACATGCTACATGAACATCTACTTATGCTCATGGTGACCAGGTAGCTTCGCCTTGATCTTCTCCATTATTCCCTTCTTGTCATGGTGACCCTCCGTCGAGGTATAATCACCAGGAGTGGTAGTTGAGGTGGCGTGCTCATCCTTGTGATGACCAGGCATCTTCTCCTTTATCTTCTCCTTCAAACCCTTTTTTCTTCTTCCACCTTGTCCATCATCTTCAGACTGTAGAATGTCTTAGTTAAGACCACGTACTCCAAAAGGGTAAAAACTAAAAATAAAAGCTAGCCATAGTTGGATGCTTACAGAGCTGGAGCTTGACGAGCTTCCAGAGCGGTGAAGCTTGCCAGAAACTCCATGATGCTCTTTGCCAATGTCAGTTCCAGTCGCAGGTGCTGCGTCACCGTAAGTACCGGCGGTTCCATACGCACCAGTGGTGTCAGGGCGCGGGATTGGATTACCATACTCGTCATAATCGTCTGTCGTGAGGCTAACTGGTTTACCGTACTCGTCGGTCTGGCGAGCAGGATAGCCATATTGATTCTGATAGTGCGACATTTGTCAACCAAAACCACAAGCAAGGGATCAACTTTTAGTTCAGTACAAATCACTAGACAAAAAAAAACAAAGCTTGAGACAGGTAACAATTGGAAGAAACCAACTGTATATATAGACAGGTTTGATGTAGAGTTGAGATTATATTTAATGGACAGAACTCTGATTGAAGTCCTAACGTTGCATGTGCATTGATCCATGGTTGCCACGTAGTGATGATGGAGCTTCCTTAAACGACATCTGTTCTTTTGGATGTTATCAAATGGAAATGGCAACACCGCCCGAGGAAAATAAAACGAGAAAAGGAAGAATACAACTTGTTTTATGGCTCTTGGCGGTGTCCGAAGGACAGTCCTCGTGTTAATCTCAAACTTATGTTAGGTACGTCTGGTAGTGGATAGGAATCATATTTTGCAAAATATAGGTTAGCAGAGAGATAAAAGAACATTACATATTCAGTGGTTAAAGAATAAATGTTTATTAACTTTAAGCCTTATAAAATTGTAGATTTCCTTTTGATTACATAACATAAAAATAATTCCATCTAAAAACAGAGAAAAGTTAAAATAATACTTGGGACCTAAGAATATTTCTAAGCCCTCCACTTGCCTTCTGTATCTGAATGAAAATTGGAATGATTCGTGCAGAAAAATTTTCAAAAAATAATAAAGAGAAGGGAAGTATGTTATTCTTAAGCAAATAGAAAACTTTTGAAATAGTTGAAACAATGAGAAGGAAAAATCTGAGGTTGAAACAACAGAATTTTCCTTGCACTTCATGTAAGTTGGGAGAAAAACGTGCACATCAATATGATAGAAACAGAAGCTGTACAGAATCTATACAATCCTCTCCACAATTACAAACAAGTTCCCTACATACAGCATCACAAAAGTGTAATGACAACACTTAAACCTGAATTCCTGCTGGGATTGAAAGGCCCCAATCACCGAGATAATAGATATTTTTTAAATGGAGTCTGCTTTCCTGTAATTCCCCAATTCCATGAAAATAACAGTCGTCATCATCCAAAACAGTATTGATTTGATATCAAACGAAATATCATCTTTCACCTAGGAATGGTTAACACCGAAAAGTGCTGGAAGAAAGCACAGGAAGGTGGAAAGAAATCCTTCCCAGATCTCATGCTTTCAACTAACTCTTCTATTTGGCATGCCAACATAAAAGCTTCGTCGGGTTTATTTTTTGTTACCCAATCCTCTAATACCCTGCAGGAAAGCAGTTTCATATTAGTGTAACTTGAAAAGAATGAAAGGAATACTATTGAAATAAAAATACGAATTAGATTACATCTCGATCACTCTATTTTTATTGATCAAAAACCATCATTCCCAGAAGTACAAATATTTCAATTTCATCTAATTTTATGATTATATGCCACGGAAAAAGAAACCAAATCCATCAGCATACTACAAGAACTAGCAGTATAAGACAGAAACTAATAAGAATGAATGAAGAGCATTCATTTGTGCACTTCCTATAGATTAAGAAATTTACTAATATTTAACATCTTGAATTGGAAGTTCCAGTTTGGTTTCTCAGTTGCTAGATAACAATATCAGAAAACAATTATCAACGGACAAACCTTGGTTCAGATTGGGTGGTGCTTCCACAATCACAAAAAAGAATCTTGATAACGGGGTGCAGATCTAAATTTGAAACTTGTTCCATACCACTTTCTGTTTCTGAAATATTACCAGTGCAGCACCAAGAATTTGGATTTATAAGAACTACTTGCAGCATAGGTGATTTGGTCGTCAAATCCCTGACCACTGTGCGGAATGATAATTCATCATGCGCAAACTCCACAAGCTGGTTCGCAAACATTTTCTCCAAAGTATATTTCCTGTCCAAGATCAGAAACTTAATTATGATCACAACACCAAAGCCATTTCTCCAAGAGATTAGTTAATGTTAATGTAATTGATGTTATTGATATCGTTCAGTTCCAAGGAAGAATAAACAAAATCCACCTATCCTGAACCACGGGATTACCTGAATATGTCGCCTGATCCTCCAACAGGTAAAGAAGTGGAAAGATAACATTTAAAGAGTCTGATGCCAGCATCTACAGGCACATAACCTTTAGCACAAGGATAAGCTCCAAGAAGAGATGAACACTGAGAGCAAACAAATTTCTTCCAATCAATATCTGCCGAGACATTATAGGATCTGGCCATGAAAACATCTCCAAGAAGGCCATTAAGAAAAAATCTCTGACTTGTCATGAACTCAGTGGTTTTTGCGACTTTCTGGTCCACTAAACAAGAACCAGACAGATCATACGCGCAAAAATCACCGGTAACAACTTGAGTATGACATGTTCTACCGCAACATCCATTCCTTGATGCCACATTTTCAGAGATTTCCGAAGCTGGTAGCTCGCAGAACAATTCATTACCACAGGTTTCTTCCTCCATGACTCCAGATTTCAGATTCTTAGACCTGATTCTCCCATTAAAACAATCAATTCTCTCATGATTGTCACAACTTGTCTCTGCTGCAGGAATGCTTATAGAATCATGCGGATCTTCAACATTTACAGCATTATCCTGTTTCACCTCATTAACTTGGTTTCCTACCATATCACCAAATTTACATCCTACAAGGTCATCTTTGCAAAGAGTAATAGTAGAAGAATCTAACATGCACAAACCCTTTGAACATGTATAGGCATCCACATATCTATTAACCAACTTCTCACTAATTCCACCAAAAGAACAGCAGCAAGCTCCAAACCAGTTGTCAGCCATCTCACGCCAGTTAACAGATGGCATTTCTACAAAATGTCTACGTACAGAAAAAATATAAGGAAACAGGAATGAGATTAAACCAACCTTGAATAATGAAAGAGAGTCTGCAGAAATATAATAATTTATCACATATTTCACGGCCATAGTCAGAAACCATACAGCTACAAATTAAATAAACTACAAAATATATCTTACCTAAGGGGACTTGTAGTCAATCTAGTGGAGCAATTTCTACAGAAAAAGTGCACTCCTTCTTCTTCCATTGACGACAACGCCTTTAAATCTAAACCAAATCAACCCAAACTCGAAATAAGCGAAACCACACCAACTGAGAACTAAAGCTTTCTAGTTCATTAACCTTACCAAAGCCCATAACAAGAGGTTTATTCGAATCCAAGACCTCATTACTCTCTCCAGTGTCACTGATATTCAACACAGAATCGAAGCCCGAAAGGAGTGGATGATCCACAGGGAGAAGAAGCAGGAGCTTAACTTCAATGTGATCATCCAAAGCGCGAAAGCTCACCGGAGAATCAGTATCGATCAAAACCCTAGGAATTGGAACCCAAAGTGAGACCTTTACGGGGGCTTCCGTAGTCCAGCTCACATGAAGGCGTGAACGTTCCGGAACCAGCTCAACCCGAATTCCATTGCAGTGGATTGAAGGCTTGGTGTGGGAATCGAAGAGGAACAACTTCAGATTAGGGGCGGTAGATTGAGCCTCCCAAGTGAACCGCCATTTTCTAGGGTTTTCAGAGGACATTTTTGGCTCTGAACAGGGGCGTGGAAGAAGAGAGGAGCTGTTACTTACCCGCTTAAATATGAAACGGCTAGTCGTTTTGATATTTATTTGAAATATCGTTAATGGGCTGACGAGGAGTTTGGGCTGAGCAGATATAACATTAAACTTGACAGACTCGCCACTTCATTTTAGATTGTTACCAATAACTACTAACTTCAATGAACGAGAGTTATCAAATTGGGCTACAAATACAAGCTCGGTGGAAAATATGTAGCTCGTTATAAATATTTGACGAAAATAAGAATAATATTGAATGAGGGAGAGCGGGTTGTTTATGAATATAAGCTCACAATTTCGAATTACATAATCACATTAAGAGGTAATAATCATAATCTTCATAACTTGTCATGTATTGCATATTAGGTAATTGAATTCAATTAGTATTTATTTTATATAATTTTCTTAAATGCTAAATTAATTTAGGAATAATGACTTATAAAATGTCAAAATTTTAGTATTTAATCTTTTTATATATTATTAAATTTCAATTTTTTATTTTTGAATTTAATCTTTTAAAGTTTTTAATAGAGTATTCCATTTTTAAAAAATCAGTAACTTAGTTCAAAAAGTTATTTTTATTTACATTTTATTGACGTGACTGATGAAATACACAAAGATTTGACATTTAAAACAGCACTGAAATGTGACATTTAATCTTTCTACTGCGTTGAAATCAGATTTTGTATGTCCAAAATCCTTAGGCTTGTGTACTATATATTAAAACTTAATATTCTAAAGGATCATAAGTTTTAAGAGTTATGTCCATTAGTTTAGTACTCAAATTAACTAATTGATTATGCCTTTACAGCCCAATTGAGTCACCAACCTGTCGTAACATGAAATTGTTCGGTGGAGTACGGCCTTTAATTAAGAATATTCTTCTAATAATAATTATTGTTACCCTGGATTGGAATAATTAAATGCGACTCAACATAAAATAGGACTGATTTGATATCATATCAGAGATCTCCATTAAACAAATTAACCAATGCTTTGAACTGAACCTAGATTAGTTGGCCACATGCCTTCACAGTTAAGCATAGCATCAACTTTGACTATTAATTTGATCTCTCAACTTTAACCTACTTTGGCTGGCTTCTGCATAGTAACTCTAAGCAGATTCACAGAAAATCCACAAAAACTGATGGTTTACCTGGGCTTAACGAGTTCTTCTAGCTTAGAGTTGGAAGATAACCTTTTCTTTCCCTAAAACGCCTCGTAATCGGCAGAGACATCAACCCTAATTGGGTACTCTTTCGAAAATGCGATAAAAGGTCAAGTGGGGTTATCCTAGTTACATACACGAGGGACGATGTCGCGTCGCACTCCCTCTCCAAAGGTGACTTTAATCTTTCATTATATATACCAATCTAACTTACTTCTTAGACTAGTACAGTTGTATGTGATTTTTAAAATCACATCTACAAAGTGCCTAATACCGTGTTAGTCGAAGACTTACGTGTTGCTTTTTTTGTTTTTTTTTGCATACTGAATACTTTCCTAAAGGTCAGAAATTGATGCTGTGGCGTGCCATGTGACCTTTTGTCAAAGCGTAGCCCTGGACGGCTAGATCCAATAACATGCAATAATTAGGGGGGTGAGACTTTCGATGGTGAAGATTTGGCGACGCATATTGGCATTACTTCTTAGGCTAAACAATAAACCAAAATTAAATATAAATTCCAGTTTGTTCTTTGTTCCAAGTTTTGTTTGTTTTCAAAATAATGGAGTGTATGGATACAAAAGCCTCACGACATTACCATTTCTTAATTATAAAAAATGCTTTGGAGAGGACCACTGCGTATAAAAGTAAAACAAACCATATGTGTACAACATTGCTGATATAATTATATTCCCTGTGCCTTTCTCTATGATTAGTTATTCGTATAAGCAAATGACCTAATATTCAGATGTATGCTCAAACCATATAATTTGCTATTATAGCTTCCTCACAAACCATCGTACGAACGTACCTTAAAAGGTCGACTTCTTATTAATTAACATTAGGGAAAAGGCAATTCCAAGCCCACTTGCATTAAAGTTGCAGACTGAAGAAAGTAGGAGAGTACAAAACCAGCTGCCTATTTTTATTACGTGACCAAAATCTCTCACTTTTGACGCTATCCTTTTACATTAGATTCCACCAAGAACCCTACAATCTTTGTGACAAACACAGAAAACGATCCACGACCAATATCTGAAAGCATCTGTTGTAACATTTAGGATATAACGAATCACGTAGATTCCGGCAACCAACATCGATCAGTACATGACCATGTCCATCATGGGTTGATTACTCGCGTTGAAAGAACTCCATAGATTCATGAAGCAATCATATTCACCGCCGATCTGATAGTCCTCAGCTCCAAAAGCATCAATATTGCTTTGGTTGACAAAGCTGATGATCTCGTTCAGAGAGTCAAGTCTGTGGCTGAGCTCTGACAACTGAGCTCTGAGGATGGAGTTCTCAGCCTCAACGCCGTTATAGAGTTGTGTGGTGATGTTCATGTTAGACATGATCTCGTTGTTTTCTTTCCTGAGTTGACTCAGCTGAGCTGTGAGATCATCGAGGTGTTTTTGTTTGCGCATCCTGGATCTACGGGCTGATTCTCGGTTTGAGATCATTCTCTTGCGTTTTCTCTGGTCCGATTTTTGGTCTAGATCCTCGGAAGAGCTGGAGTTTCGCAACAAGCTTGATCCTGAAGAAGTCCCACTTGAAGAGGCCATTGAAGGAGAGCAAAAACAGTAATTAACAATCAAATTAATATATATGTATATAAGGTGATTATGATCAACTATAGTCTAGGAAACAGAAAGCACAGGACCGGGAAAAATTGTAAAACAAAAAGGAGGGATTATTTCAAGATAGTTTCTAACAAAATGAATAGAAACTAAAGCTTCTCAGGGGCTGAGTGTTCATGAGAAAACGTAGAACCAGTAGAGGAAAACAACAGAGAAAGATTGAACAAGATGGGTCCTGCGTCTGAGAGTGGAGTTGATCATAAAACCCGAAAGGAGGATTTCACTGAGTACAAGAGACATGAGTCTCAAGAATCAAGAACAAGTTGTTATACATGAAACTATGCGTGTCGGCAAAGAGGAACTAAAACCAACAAGTGTAGCTAGGAGTATACGAACTCAGGTTTGTGAATAAGCTTCAAAGAGAACACAGAGTCTTAGAACCACTAAAGGGTTAGTATTTATAAAAGAAGGGTAGAGAAAGGGAAGAGAAGAGAGGCTGAAAGATCTTTCAAGAAGAGATGAGAGGATAAGGCGGAAGAGAAGAGGTTTGTGTGGGCGTCGATAATGGAATTTATAGACCAGAAATGCTCAGTTGATGATACCAAAAAGTATATTTTTATGGGAGGGAAAGTTAGAGTTGGCAGGCGACTTACATATTTGGGTGAAACTTATATAAATATGTGGACAAAAATAACTAAAATAGACACCATCTCTTTTTAATTAAAGGTTAGAGTTAATTTATATCAATTTGATTGGTCAATTCTTTTTTTAATTGAATTTATGTATTAGGTGAACCTCTTACTTTTAACAATTTGATTAAAAGTGTTATCTAACTTAACAGTATAAACTGATAATAGGAAAAAAAGAAAAGATAAACACTTGCTTTTATGGGATTGGATTGGGTGGGTCAAAGAAGGTTTCTTCATCTTTGAAAACATGGAATCGAGTCTTCTTCCAGCTTTGAGTTGGAAGGAAACGAGTTTCACATGGTTGTTTGTAAAAAGGAAGTTGCTTTACTTTTTCTTCACTCGTGTATAGCTTTCCAATTTGACCCTAATTGTCTCCTTTCTCAACCTTGTTCTCCTTCATTTTTCCTCTTCATCAAGTATTCTCATTCTAGATGCATCAAAGTCTATCAAAATGGCGGACTTACTGATTGGCAAGTAAACAATTATTTTCTTTTGGATCATTGAGGCAAATAAACAAAGTCCATCAGAATAGAAACCATAAACTAATCTAAAGAAAAATTTTTAGTCTTTCACGTCATTGTATCTCTCGTATTCTACTTGCAACCATTTATATTCTAGAGTTTTAAGTGGAACATGTGATGTCAATTAAACTAAACCCCTCCAAATAAGAGTAAAAAACTTGTAGCACGTATGATTAGATCTTCCATTCATAAATTGATGGAACTTATCCCAGAAAGAAGAAAATTAATGGTTCATAAAATGGAATTCGACTTTGACGAAGTTCAATCCCTGAGAAAGGACGGACGCCCACGGCCAACTCTAGCACCAGATTGCAGAAGATGGAGTTTGACCTGGAAAGCAGAACGTGGGTTAAATTCCATAAGCTTACTATATTAAACTCCCACTTGCTGTCCATTGAACCTAACGTCACTTATCACCCACACCCCCCAAAGTACATAGTAGTAGAATAAGGCAATGCATTGCCAGTTGTACTTTGCCTAAACAATGCAGCTGTAAAAAAGAAAAAGCCAAGGGACAAAATCTCTTCCAAAGCGTGACAAATCCTGAACGATGTTAAGATTCCCACTGCTTTGTTATTAACTAATTCCAATTCAAGTTTCAATTCCATAGAGGTTGAATTTATTTTAATCTCAGAAATTGCTTAATAATTAATATAATAGAGTAGACATACTTTATCAGCAATTAAGTTTTATTTTCACACTCCTCTGTTATAAACTTTTTCTTAAGTCAACCTATTTTTGTGATTAGTGAGGTAAGCCTATCATCCTCAATTCTGTCTGAATCTTCCCGACCACATACATAAAGAAATCGTTTATCCATTTGCCACTCTTAAGTCAAATTTCATTTGGTAATGGTGAAAAACCTGGCATTTTGATCCATTTGCGTGCTTCTAGCGTGCACGTATGCATAACCGATGGAGTGAAAGCAAAACATAATTTAGGCACATGGTGAGAAACAGCAAAGAAAGGCTTTTGATAGATACAGAAGTCGAACAAGAAGAATACTAAAGACCTCCTGGCCTAACAAGCTCCAAGCTGGCCTTGGAAGTAATAGTAGACTAGCTCTATCTCATGAGCTATGGGCTTCAGAAGCTCTGTTCAAGAACCTGCCTGAGGCTGATTCTGATCCAACCTGGCTCAACCACTGAGACGATTGTCTAAGCCCCTAATTATTTTCTGTCCCCATCAACCAATGCAGTTACGTTCAGTTCCCACAGATTTTCCCTAAATTAAAAAAAAAAAGAAGAAAAACACGGTGGCAGGAAGATCATACTCGAGCTTTGTTACTGCTGAAACATCCTCTACTCCAAATATTTTTACCAGGGTTTAGATGGTAAAAATCATAGTACTTCACTAAGGTTTAAAGCACAACTGCTGATACTGTTCTTTGACTTGGAACTACGGTCCTGATCCCAAAGTACATCGCGGTGTAAGGAAAACAACTGAATAGCATTTACGAGCCATATTTATGTATTGGCTAATGCAGCTTCAGGATGGTAATGCAACATCTCATGCCACATCATCTCCCTAATCATATGCTCCCCAATGTTCTCGTCTATGTCAAGATTAATTGGAACCTGAGCAGGGGGGTTGAATCCTGGATCATACAGCCCTGACATGTAAGGATGTAGCAGTGCTTCTGTCACAGTTATTCTCTTAGATGGATCAAAAATAAGCATCCTTTGCAACAAGTCTATCGCCAAAGGATCTGCCTGAGGATACAACTGGGAAAACTGGATTCCTTTGGAGTAAGGAAGTGTTCTTATGTATCTTCTGGCTTTTGGGTTATCAATGAACTCAAGGTCAACATCCCGCTGGCTCCCAAGGACATTTATGATTAGCTTCAGCTGGTTAAGGCACTCTGTTCCAGGGAAAAGGGGTTTGCGCCCAAGAATCTCAGCAAAGATGCATCCAACTGACCAGACATCAATAGAGGTACCATAATTGTCACAACAGAGGAGCAGCTCAGGTGCTCGATACCAACGAGTGACCACATATTCAGTCATGAATTGTTCATTGCCTCTACTCGTTCGTGCTAGACCAAAATCACATATCTTCAAATCACAGTTTGCATTAACAAGCAGATTTCCTGGCTTCAAGTCCCGGTGAAGAATGTTTGCCGAGTGGAGGTAATTCAGCCCCCTTAGCAACTAAGATATGATAAAGATCAATTAGTAGCAGAAAATATCAAGAAACAAAGTATGTGAAAAGCAACACAGTTATAAGTGCAGAACAGTTTTTCTTTCAAACTAGTAAAACTGTACATGAAGCTTTTACTGGAGTGAACTGAACAAGTCTATTCTAAAAAGGAGCTCATGAAATTTGTCATATATCACAACTGACTTTGGAAGTAGCATAGCACTTAGAAATGATTATCTTACTGAATCTCCCACACAATGATCTTGTGCACCAGTTTTAAATATTCACAATTTGGACAGAGAGTTAAAACTCCATGGAAGAGGAAATTAAAAGCAGCAGAAAAGGTATTTATCATTTGTAAAGAAAAATATTACGAAGATGAGGCTCATGCTTTTTATGATTAAAATTAGAACAACAAATTTGCTGAAGAGTAGATATGGACTTAACGTGAATCATTTCCTCCGTACCATTACCTATAAAGAAACTGAAATGACGAATGTAGGTATTGCTGAAAAACCAACTACTGTTTTAGAACTTTGAGTTTCATAAAAGATCCCATTGGAGTGCTGAGAGAAGGCTAGGTGCCAGTAATAATGGATACAGTTTGTGTAGGCAAGAGAAGAGGTTTTCCTAAAGAGCAATATGTTAGTAAAAATGAATACTCATGCTCATACCATTTAAGAAAAGGAGATGCCGCATTCTGATGATATACAAATTTGAAAAACATAGATTACTGGAAACACATACCAACTTTAAGAACTAAGCGTCATTATTCTACCTAATGCGCTAATACCAAAACAGAAGCTGAAATAGAAAAGAAAGAACTAAAACTAGAATTGCTGGAGACAAAATTACCTGAAATAGGAAATATTTGCAATGATCATTGGATAGTGACTGCGATGACTTGATAATCTGATGCAAATCCGTGTCCATGAGTTCATACACCAAATACACATCCTTGAAACTGGTCCTATGTATTGACATCATAACATCCTTCAATGCAATCACATTCTCATGACGAATATGTCTAAGAAGCTTCAACTCTCTTAAAGTCCTCAAAGAATCAATCTTGTTTTCAAACACATTATTGATTTTCTTTATGGCAACCTTTTCATTTGTCTCCCTGTTAATGGAAGAGCAAACAACACCGTAAGCACCTTTCCCTATGGGCTTGATCGGTATATATTTGGTATCAATCTCGAACAAGGTTTGCCAAAATGAGAAATAATGTTTTCCCCGAGGCCTAATTCCATTTGGAGGTTCCACCATAGTCGCCATATTCTGCAAATTGCCATTCAACAAGCTTAGAATTCTAGTAGTCCCTAACAATATGCCTAAAAGCGTTAAAAAAAAGAGAGGAAAAACCCAACAACAAATTCGTAGCGAACAGTCCAATGTTTGCGTATTCAATTTACAACAATCAGAATCAGTTCACAACACAATTCACGTACCCAGTCGCAGCAACAAGAAAGCAAATTTAGAAACTTATGATTGGGTCTGGGAATTAATGATCAGGACACAAAAACAAAAAGGCCAGAATATGTATACGTAAAAGAGCGGACCTGGAATTGATACTTACTTGCCGCTAGCTTCGATCTTTTGAGATCAGCTTCTTCTTTCTTATGATATTCCCTCTACTTCTTTTCCAATCCCAATTCAATCCAAAAACCAAAAGCAAAAGTTTCACCTTTTCCACCCCCTACTCAATTTCACACAATTCTGCAACTTTTAACTAATTCCACAAGTACAGAAGGAAAAGACTAAAACTTTCACCTCCAATCAAGCCAAGAACCAAAATTCCTGCCTTTGAACTCTCAATTCTGGTGTGAAGCCACCGAATTGGAAGCTACCCAGAAAAGGGTAAACTAGCGTCCAAGCATAACTTTCTCAAATATGGATCTGAAGTGAGCAGTAAGCTACCAAGACAAGAATCAATCAAAGTTTTATCTATCTCAACAGTGAGGGAAAGAGAAAAGGAGGAGTGATGTTGTTGATGACTTTTACCGATTTGGATAGATTGGAGCAAAGGTGAGATTTTCCAAAAAGAAAAATAAATACTGAGATGTGAAGACTGTAGGCCACACGGGGTTTTTGAAAATGGAATATTTAGTTTGTTTTTCTAAGGAAACATCACCACTTTCCTCTGTGCTTTGTCTGCAAGCTCGGACAACTGATGCCCGTCCCTATCCAAGTCATCGGCTCTGCTCCACTTTGGCTCAGCTACAGCTTATCCTGACTCTTTACAAATTTTGCTTCGTGTAGGAATATGACATTACTTTTCCAAACATTTTCGGACTCGACTAAGACTGACGACAATCCGTGCAAATGATAAAGTCATAATCCGTATATAAGTGGAGTTAGGTTCTTATTTTTAATTATTATAGAGAGAAATATAAACATTGAGTTGAATGAAGGTGATGTCATATTTCTTTAAATAAGCTCCGGTAGTGGTGGGGGCATTTTAAGGAGGTTGGAGGTATAATTTGGGCGAGAGAGGGAGGGACTTGAGCCAAACAGGAATGGCTTAGTAGGAGCCATACGACAAATGGCCTTTCTTTCTTCCTTTCTTTCTTTCCGTTTAGATTGACCTTTGCTTTGCCTTGAATCCATTAATATCCATCTAATGTTTCGAAGAGGAAGAAAGAAAGCAACCCCTCAATGACAAATGTACTTTTAATATCTTTAAAAAGTATTGAATGCCGTGGGTGGAAATAATTGGCCGCCGCCCTGCTGACCTCCAAGTCCCTGCACTTGCTTTAGCCTAGCTGAAGTTTATTATTACTAGAATATAAGACTCATTGCATGTTACTGTATTATTATTCCTAATCTGTTGATGTTAATACTTAATATTGTTATACATACATGCGAAACATGATTTTCGTGGAACTGGAATCCACAACTACCAAATTGGACTTTCGCGTGCGATGTGATGTGATGCGATGCGAGCTTCAAAATAATACGCTATACGTATACCTTTCAACGCCAAGTCGTTTCGTCTTTTTAGAATTTAAGGCCATGTTGGTTACCCTACGTTTCTCCGTGAACAACTCTTGAATTACTCCTCGCTTTTAAGAGTTGTAGCGCTTATTTCCAAATTCCAAGGGGGTCACAGAACTTGGAATCCGACAATTCTGAAAATGTTTGTGTAGACAGTATAAACCTTTTTATACACAAAGTATGACGAAGTTCTGACAAAACCCGTCAATCAAAACAAAACAAAAAAGGGGAAATTTGAGAGCAAGATTTTAAGCCTACTTCATTCTCATGTGTTTGAGAGAATCCCCGACTCAATCTAATCAATAGACATTAGTCTCACACTCTCCAAATTGTCTCCTGCTGTTCACTTTAACGCAGTCCATGCTTGAGGAGCTCGAGCTAATTATACATCATGGCCAAGAAACAAAATGGCTATTCTTTTACGCCTTGCTCACCCTTCAGACCAATGCTACTACATGTCCAGACATTTTTTGTCCATATATACATAGGTCTCTTGTAAGCTGTGTTCACAGAAGGTGTGAATGGCATATAGTTAAGAACATCACGAAGTTCTCTCCGCTATTCTATACATGATACCTTAAAGAGCTGCGCTTTTGCTGGCCTTGGAACGCAGAAAACCATCTCGCCATTTGTGCTCATCCTATCCAATACTCATTCATTTCTTCATTTACCAGCCAAACTACATCACACGGCAGACAATGTTAAGAATTCAAGCTACTTGAATTCTAACGTTAATGAAACAAAAGAAAATTTTGACTTGTTTTGAACACTATTTACATACCAGCTTTTTCTTCTTCTTCTTCTTCTCAATGTAAGCCATGACCTCCTCCTGTTTAGAAAGTGACTCCTCCAAAGCCTAACAAAATGCAGATCAAAGCTCTAGTTAACAGTATGATTTATCTAGCTCCTTTGCACAGTATTAGAACCTGTAATATGCACGAACAACAGAAGAAACACGTAGCGAACGGAGTATGGAAATGAGGAACAGATGCATTAATACTCGACAGAAAACTGCATGAGCAATATGTTCTGACCAAACTCGGTTTCTTCATGTGAATGCCAGTAACTAGATCCATGACATCTAGAACTAATTTTCCTCGAAATTCATCTCAATTTATGTCAAACTTAATCTCAATATACCCCACTTTCAGTGCATAACGTGAGGCAAAGATGAAAAATGAAAAGGAAGATTACTATGAAACCAAATAGAGCAAGTGAGAATGAGCAACTTCTTCTCAAGTAAGAACATTGAAAGATAACATGCTACAAGAAAGATCTTTGCAGACACAAATCGGTATTAGTTCATGCAGTCAGTTACCAACATTTGAATGCACGTTACACATGGTGCAACAAGAATTTACTTCACTGTGACCAGAACGTACCTTTTTGGTTGCTACAAGCTCTTGTTCTAAGGCGTCAACCCTACTCAAGGCAGCATTCAACATTTCCTCCTTTTCTGGTGGCATGGTATCAGGCTTCATGCTCAAAACATTCATCTTTTCCTCTAATGCGGCCGTGCGTTTCACGACAGCCATGAAGTCTTCTTTGGAGACAGCAGGTGAAATCTGCTTCTGTTTGACTTCTGGCTCCTCAGTATATGCAGGACTATTGGAGTATATAGTGGAATCAGTCAACTTTTTGGGTACATTGCGTGTCACTTTGATCATGGTGACAATGCCCATGACAAAGGCCATTACACCAGTGATTACTGGTGGGCCTGACGCATCTTGAATCTTCTTGTGAGAATCAGCTGCTGCAAGTAAAAGGAATCCAGAATGTATAAGTACGATCCTGAATGGATATGCAAGAAAGGCTTTTATAAGCATAATCTGTTTATGTAAATTCCACAAGAGCCTGCAATATGTATGTACCATAATATCGATAATGTATGAAGTTATCACACTAAACTGAGAAACAATCTAGGACCACCTTCTAATAATTCTTCTCTGAAAAATCTTTGACTGACCTTTAGATTTGTCTCAGTAACATCATTACATGTTAACCTCTAATTACTCTTGTAAGACAAAATAAAATATGTTTTCAATTGTAAAGAAAATGAAGCAAGCCAACAAGTTCTTTTCCAATATCTTGTCCCCTCATCATGCAAGGGTCAACTTTATTCAGGCAGAAACCAAAGAAATAAATATTTATAAGACTTACTAGTAGATAATTTACCTTTAGAAACGTCAAACTTCCCACTCTGCAACTTCTGGCTGAGCAGTTTCTGACTCAGTAATTTCTTACTCAGTAGCTTCTGGCTTGTAGCCATGCTTTTCCAATTCAAATCCACGGGTTTCTCAACCACTGGACCATAATCCTCAAAGGCTACCTGTGGGTTGAAAAACTTTGGATGTTCAATGATACTGCAGAAGCAGAATGCAGAGTGAATGACAACTAACAAAAGTAACAAATTAAGTTCGAGTGTTTCAGGGGCTTGTTGCCCAATAATGTACATACAACTGCTCTTAACTAGCAAAATAACAAACATGAGTGTGTCTACGATTCATAACATGCATATAACAAAAACGTGATTTCTTCTTTTTCAGAAGATAGGCATTTTGAACCGATAATTGCAGTGACCTAGTGACATGAAGTGAAGAAGAGTTTGATTATTCATCAACTAACTTAAGGATCAGTGTGTAATGGATCCGCATATTACGTTCTTTTGCAATATGATTACTCATCCTGGAAGATCCATGAATGTCGATGGATTTCCTTCCTTAGCCTCATAGGTTTTATTTTAGTCCCAGGAGGGCTGAAGTTAACCTGCAAATTGCTCACAAAATTTAATCTCCAACAAACTTCTCTAAAATATGCTGAACTTACCTTTTGAGATTTAGCAGAGAGCTGTGGATGTTCTACAGTTTCCCTTGGGGAGTCCAAGGCTACCTTAGGAGAGTCAAGTTCCTGATGCATTATTTAAAAATTAAGCTAGGATTTAAACCAGATTTTTCTCTGCAAGGCTAAGAATAAATGCAGTGGTGAGTTCCAACAAATGAGACCTTTGAGTTTACAGGCTCATCCTCAGACATTGCCCTCTCATCAAGAGTTCTGTTTGAACATTTGTGCACACCATTTTGAACCATCTGCAAGTTAATTAAGTAAAACTTTAACTGCTAATTTAAGGCCTTATGCATGGAATGAATTTGGCTGAAGTTGCAAAGATCTGTAGACAACTCACCTTCAAAATCTCTTCATCGTTCCAAGGGCCCTTGTCAGAACGCAGACATCCTCCTTTCTCAACACAAGTGCAGTTACCTCCCAAAAAGTCAGGCAACTCACTAATACAGAAGGGAGCCACAAAGGAACATAAAGCAAAAAGTACAAACAGATAAGATAATCAGTAGCCATGAGCATGGTCTAAGCAGGAAAAAACTGAATCACCTACAAATATTGGACAAGAAAATTTTAAGTTGAATAGGAGTAAGAAACCAGAAGGAAGACAGGACGCAATGATAACAACTCATCAGAAACTTACCTAGCATCAATTATCTCCAGTAACTTGCTCTGATACTTATTGCCAAGAACCTGAAAAGGATTCCCTATAACAATTGGTATTTGGCCCAGATAAAGATTTTCAATTTATGGCAAGGCTAAGCACACTTACATGGATCTTTGCAGTGGTCTTAGGATCGAGGAAAGATTTAATGGTGTTCCACAACATTCTGAATCCAGAACCTGCATTGATGATGAACATGCGATTCAAAGTCTGCATAAAACAAAAATTGCATAATAGTACAATTAGCTCGTCCACAGTGAAATCACAGCAAAAGGACTATGAGTCAATTGTAACATTAAGGGAAACAGAGACATTCATACCTCAGGATAATTATCCCCATCAATCTTCTGAATGCGAGTGATGAGATCCCTGGCTGCTTTGTTGAAATTTTTGAGGCCCTACAATAGATTCAAAACATCCATTTCAATGTCACTAAAAAGAGATATGAAACAGCATAGTCCCACTGTGCATCTCCCAACTTTAAATTCACTGGAGCTCCTCACAGTAGTTCACGTTATCAAATCATTATACATCAATTACTTCTCACTCACCACTCCCTGCACATCAAGAATGGTCGTGCTTTGATCAATATGCTTCTTTGCTGCAATTGAGCAAGCTGGAAACTTAAAAGCAAAAGCTTTCTCAAACTCCTGGACATGGTATTTGAGATATCTGTCCATATCTGTAACTTGCATTAACTTGGTAGGATCTACTAGGCCTAGCCTCTCAATGTAAAGAGGTCTACCATCCTTATCTACTCCATGATAGCCTTGGGGATAACAATTCACAACTTGATCGACTTCCTTGTATTCAAAGTCCTTCACAGAAGAAATATAGAAAAACAAACGGAGTAACTTCATCAAAGGAGCACACAATGACTGTAAGCCACGTGATTCATTTTCTAGCGCAGAAGTCACAATTACATTGACTAATTTAGCAGAAATTTCAACTTCTCAATACCTCCATGATTGTGTCTGTGCCGAAATCTTTTCTCCACTGAAGCATGTCAGACCACATTTGCTTTGTTTTCTCAATATCAAATTTCCTGGCCTTCAAGAATCTAGAAAAAGGGAGGAGAATTAATCAATGTTATACATTCAAGAATACTGCTTAGAAAAGTTGAAGAGGCAATTCCTGAACAAGATATTGAATCATTATTGTGAATACAAAACCAAGAGAATCTGACAAGGAAACAGAGAAAAAGAAACCTTAGCATCTTGTGATAATCATCATGTTTTGAAGGCAGCATTTCCTCCAAGATAAGTGCTTGGCGGAAAGCATCAACTGCCTTGATCTCCTCGGCATCATGGACATCCTCGATTTCAACTGACATGACTTTACTACTTCTCCGACCCTTTGTCGTCAACGAGTTCCTGAATTTTTTGGAGGCGTTAATCGCTCTCTTTTTCAACGACTCGACCCTGGTCTTCTTCTCATCCCCAGAATGGCCCAGTTCAGATTCTGCCATAACCAACCACCAACAGTAAGAACCAATCTCAAGACATGCTTTTATCATAACTCAAATATGGGATTTTCCACAATCACATATTCATGAGTAACGCGTTCTTGCATGGCAGAGCAAAAGAATAAAACAAAAAATATGATGGAACAAGAAGAATACGAGAGAGATACGGAGTTTTGGATGGACAAACCTGGTAAGGGAGACAGAGGTCCAGAGACCGCAGCCATTGGCGCGAAATATGATCGTGCAACACGTTAATGGCACAACCAATGCTCTAACCAAATGCCTGCAATTACAATCCAAAGAAAAGACAGAAACAACCAGACAATGAGTAAAGGTACACGAAGAAGGTGAGATAATAGGAAATGAAAGGTTGGAAGGGAGAAAGAGAATGACCTCCGTGAAGGGTAAGGGAAAATGTGTCTAGATAGAAACACATATAACGGCAGAGACAAATTCTTTGGACAGTAGTGGAGACGTTTGCGGGGAGAATGAGATACAGTGAGGTATACAAATCGACGATAATTAAGACTCACCGCCTTTTTTTGGTATATTTGCCATCTTTTCATTCCTGTGCTCATCTTGTTGACACGGTCTCTCTTCTCTTGCTCTATATACCACCATAACAAATGTTTCTCTTCTCTTGCTCTACATACCACCATAACCATATCTCCATTAACAAATACAATATGAGCGTTGGTGGGAGCTATTGGAAGAATATATGAAACCTTCCACAAAGTTTTAAATCCTTATTAACTGGCGGTCTCTTGTCTTTTGTTGTCTCAAAAAGTTCCTACCCAACTTTTTGGTTTTTTTATAATATAGTTTTAAAAAAAATTTAGTTTTCTACTTTTGTTATTTCAATAATATAATTTATTACTCTATATAATCTAATTTAATTTACAATTTCAAATTTAGTAATTATTTATTAAGATTTCAAATATAAAGTTTCTTAAATAAATAAAAACTTCAAATATTAAATCTTAATTCTAAATAATAACATTTATTTTTGAAAGCAATTTATATATTAATAAATATATTTTCTAAATAAAATATTATAATTTTCTTACTTATTTAATTATTTATTTATAATAAAATATAACAAATTTATCATTAATTATATAATATAATATATTAAAATAAAATAAAATAAATTATTTATTAAATTAATTAATCTTCAAATTTATTCAATATTTAATTAACAAAATTGAAAACTACAATACATGAATATAAGTAAAAATAAATAACCCCTAAAAATAATTTTATAGTAGTATGCAGTATTCCAAGCATGTTATAAAGATGGAATCTAATGTTGTGAATATCGTACCAGATTTAATATCAGATTGGATTTTAGTACGGTATTGTATTAGTACCGGTCAATACCGGGTTCCGTTTCAGATAATTTTTTAAGTTTATAAAATAGTCCCTAAATTTTTTTAGAAATTGCACAATACTTCATTGTCATATTGCACAGTTGTACTATATAGTTTATAAGTTTACATCAACCATATTTCCCAAAATCTTAATAATAAATAATAACCACAATTAATATGAAATAACAATAATTTTCAAATATTTTATATATAAATAATAACCACAATTAATATGAAAAATACAATTATCATCATACAAGTATAAAATTAAGAACAATACAAAGTATTTGAAATATTACAATTTTATTATATAATAAATAATAATTACATTAAAATATCAAATAAAAAGAACAATAAATATTCTTAACTTTCTAATTATTACAATTTACAATAAGAATTCATGATAAGAAAACCACCAATTAGAAATGAAACCTGAAAAATATTATTTAATTTACTATTAATTAAATATATTATTTGATTATTTAATATATTAATTATTAATAAGAATTTAAACAATTTTAATTTAATATTAAATATTTAATTAATTAAAATTAATTATTAATAAAATTTTAAAAAACTTAAATTAAATTAAATTTGTAAAATTAATTATTATATTTTTAAAATATATAAATTTTAAATAAATTTGATTTAATAATTAAAATAAATCACAATAAAAATTGAAATAAATAGTTAATTATAGTTTTATGTTTGGATTTGTAGGCCCTAGCACAATCACTGTCAAGAATATATATGCCTCATTCATACACATCCATAGAGGCAAATTATCAAAAGTAATTATGATTGGCCATGATGAATATTGTTGGCCAGATTGGCTAAAAGGTTGGAATCCATCTGTTGACAATCGCAACCTAATATTTTAACTTTCAGTTGCAAATTCATAATGAGTGTTATTGAAATGTTTTCATGCCAGTGTATCCGATGGATGACTCATTATTCCATCTTTCTGTTCGTGTTCATTATGTTATCTCATGTGAGATGCAATAACATCAGAAGCATATAGTCTTTGAAGTCTTGGAGTTAGTGGGAAATAATACATCCGCTTCTAGGGTACTAATTTCTGTTTTATAGAACACTTTCTACGCTTGAACCTAGATTCACCACAAAATTTGCACTCTTGTAATTCCACATCATCTCCTTAATACAACATACGTCCCAATTTGCAACAATCAATCTTTTCAATAGGCAAACTAAGACCTTTAATAAGTTTCTTCATATTGTAAAAACTATCAACCATTATATGATCAGGAGGCAATGATTCATTATACCATCTAAGAATTTTATCAAAATTACGATCAGAAATATGCCCTTAAGACTTTATGTTCAATATTTAAGCAATTAAAGACAATTGAGTCATTGTCTCACAATTTGGCCATAATTCTTGGTCAGCTGAGTGTAGTAAGTCAAAAAATTATTTTGCATATGGGTTTGGTTCTTCTTCAAGATTTTCTATATTTTCCTGAAAGGTATAACCGGCTGCATCATAAACCATTTGCATGTAAGAATTTT
>JAOTAY010000189.1:24944190-24955616 GCA_025629805.1 Erythroxylum baracoense
TCCTGCAATCAATCCCCAAACTTTCATTATTAGATTAGGACTTTATAGTTCCTTTTCTTTTAGAACAAGAACAAACTAGAAGAGTGAACAAATAATGACATCCAAGAACAAGTCCTTTTTTCTCTAAGTCCGATCGCACCGAAACAGGAAATTAAATAGTTAAACCTATCCACATTCCACAATGGTTATTTTTAATCTAAAGCAAAGCCAACAGTCCAAAACGAGGGAATTAATGACATTATTTGAGCAAAAGAAACCCCTTTTCTATAAGTTGGAAAGAGAATGATGAAAACAAATAAAATATACCATTTCCTTTCCTTTAATTGAATGCATATGAGTATATAATTCCTATGATCCTACAATTTAGTGATGTAATAAGGAACTAAAAACAAATGAAAATAATTAGGTTAATTTTAAATGGAATGTAAATAGTGCTTCTAATACGAATAATAAGTGTAGAATAATAAATTATGCTAATTTAACACATGAAAAATAAATATAAAATTTATCATTACATAGGAAACTTTAAAGTAAAAAAGAATCTAGAAATATAAAGAGAATATGTGAAAGATGTGTTACTTATGAGCAAGTTAAATCTTAAGTGCGACCCTATAGATAGGTAGATGTGTTAATGGATTTTTCTTTAGGTTTATCTAGTTTTAGAAATGATAAGGATTCAATATTTGTAGTACTATATAGGTTTTCTAAAATGGAACACTCATTATAAGTCAAAAAGCCAATGATGCATTCTACAATATTTAATTGTTTGTTTTAATTGTTTTACCATAAGTGGATAATGTAGTTGTAGCTAACAATGCAAGGACAAATCAATCCCATGAGGATTTTTGATTAACTACCCACGATCTATAAACTTAGCAAGATATATCAACATTTATAGATGCTTGGATAAATAATAAAGTAGCAATCTAAATAATAATGCAAAGAAATAATCATGAATATACCAAACTATGAATTATTAGTTAGATTTAGGTTAAGTTCCCCTAAGGCTCTACTATATTTAGTTCACTATTGATTAATAAATTATTCTAGTTCTTAGACTAGTATGAGTTCCTAATTTTGAATATATTCTCGCTCGAGACATGTAATACCTATTCAAAGGGTTATCAACCAAAATCCTTTTTGAATCTAGAAAACCAAAAAATAATTTAATTCATTCTATAAACTCTCTGATAGATTTTACCCTAATCTAAAAAGATCTTGTGGCAACTTTCTTTTAAATAGCTCATACTTGATTCTTTTTATTCATGTTATGATCTAAACATATATCTCAACTCTCAACTCTCAAATCTCAAATCTCAAATTTTATCGACTAATGATGAATCTTTCACCTTCACTCCTTCGATTTAATAAATGTAAAAGCATGAATAAATCACAATAAAACTACAATTTCATTAAACCAAAGAATCAATTAGAATATATCAAATCCTAGGTTCTTCCCACGTAAATCTATATCAATATTAGTTCATAAACACATAAAGAATATCAACATAAAAACAATAAAGAAAACAATATAAAGAAGTCACGTTTTTTAATCTTAAAATTCTCCAAAGAATTGTTGAATCCTTCCTCTATCTCTAAAGAATGGTTAACTCTTGATCAAGAATAATGGAAAATAGTTTCAAAGTAACTTGTTGATGTTTTCTTAGCTAAATAACTTCTCTTTTATGCTTCCTCTACTTGCTAAAACCAAAACCTTAACTTTTAATAAGCTATATTTTTTTTGTTTTCTAATTCACGGACGAAATACCTCTCTCTCCTAAGCTCCACTACACAACACTAAACCATAAAAAAAGAACTGAAATTATTTTTTCAATGTAGTAATGATTCATTTTTTCATTATACGTACTTGTATCAAAGTTATAATTCGTTTTGGTTTACTTTAAAATGCTGAAGCCGAAGCAGACAATGATGTTTACGTTCAAAATTTACCGACGGAATCCAACACTTTTTTATTCCGCCAAAAATTCCCGCCATCTTTACCGATGGGTATTTTATACCGTCGCTACAGTCCACCGAAAATTTTACCGAGATGATTTCTCTCCATATTTGTTAACGGATATTACTACCGTCGCTAAACGAAATTTTTACTGTCAATGTTAGTGATGGAAATTAATTTTCCGTCGATAATTTGCAACTGTTTTGATTCCGTTAGTAATTTTCCATCTCTAATTCCTACTTTTCTTGTAGTGTCAAATTTGTTCAAACTCTGCGTCTAGCCCGTTCATAAAAATATGCACTCGTAATTGTTCAATTGATTTTGCATAAGTAACAACTTCATCGGGATCTTTCATTTTAATTTTATCACGACGATCTAGTTCTTGAAAGATTTCTACAAGGTCACCATAATAAGTGGACAAAGGACGACCAACCTGTTTTGTAGAGAAAGTTCGTTGGTTTAGTGCAATGTGCTTCATCTGACCCATCATAGAAGGCTTTGGCAAGAGTATTCCAGATCTCACGTGCAGTACGCAGCCAAATATAGCGCTTCATAATCTCTGGTGACATAAGAGGTTAGCAACCATCCTTTAACCTTCTGATTTTTAGCATACCACTTTGCATAAGAAGCATCAGTCTCCTTTGGAAGATCTGCGCTCCCCATGATATATTCAAGTTTCTCACAACCAGCAGTCTGCATTTCCATAATCTGGGACCACATATCATAATTAGTTTCGGTAAGAATAACTCCAACAACAAAGCCGGAATTTTGGGATTGAACATGTATAACAGGTACAGAAGGTGATTCAGATTGTTTATCTGATATGGTGTTTCAGGGTACAGGAAACCTTGCTCTGACACAAAGTCAAAAATACAAGAAATATAGAAATATAAGAATTATGTGAGAAGAATTCAGAACACATTTTTATTTCTCTACAACTAACGGGTACATATATGTATGCACTGTACAAACTATATATGGAAGATCCTAAGATTTGGGGATTACAGGCACTATTCTAGGAGGTCAATACTTACCATATATACAAAGATACAAGAGGATATTTTACATAAAATCAGTGCAGCAACTTGGAGCTGATTTCGCCAATTATTAACAGGAAACTAATACCCTGTACAACAAAAGTTGCCTCAAAAGCGATTGCATACCGCTTCAATGAGTTAACCAGTAGACAACGTTGATATACAATTCAAGAATTGAGTTGGTATGAGCCTTAAAGAACTTTGAGCACAAAAGGAAGAATTCTTAAGTAATTGATACATCATATCTTCTTTTCATTAACAACAAAAGCCGTCATTTTACAAGAAACGCGAGGCTTGTCGCCTACATCTTCTCCTTCCACCTCCTACAGCTCTTCTCTTGTTATTAATAGTACCTAATGATCCTAATTTCTTTTCGCCATTATCAGTTTTAAGTTTCTTAGCAACTTGGTCTTCTACTTTGCCATCATCTTCGTCTTTGGTCTCATTAGCCTCCAGGTTCTTGCGTTTGAGGAATTTGACAACACCTTCAAGAGCAACATCAGCATCTTCGCTTCTCATTAGTTCCTCTGCTATCTCTGCTGGTGTGACGTTGGTGTTCTCTATCAGACCTTCAATTTGTCCCCAAAGACGATGATTTTTGCCTTCTATGCCTAGATAATTAGACGCTAGGAGGCTGAACCCGGAAGCTGTGCAATAGGACATGTTAATATGCATATCCATTCTTCCAGGTCGCAGTAGAGCAGGGTCGAGCCGGTGTTTATGGTTGGTTGTGAACACAATTATTCGTTCATCGCCACAGCTCGACCACAACCCATCAATAAAGTTTAATATACCAGAGAGTGTCAACTGTTACAAACGATGAAACAATTGCAGATATATTAGTTTAAAAATGGTCACAAATTTCACCCAACAAATTCGGTCTTTATACAATAAATTGTACACTTGAATTGATGATTGGTAAAGGAAAGATGAAAGCTTTATAGGTTTCTGAACTAATTAATGTATCAAACTAACGAGAAGTTTAGTACCGAAAAAAATAAAGAGAAGTTTAAAGAAAACCTTTGAGGAAGGAGCATCATATTGGTTCTGGATGTCATTCTGTCGATCCTGCACCTCCACACTGCAATCAATGTCCTCAATCACCAAAATAGACCGATTCGTTGTGGACAGTAAGGTCGTCCTCAAATCGGAATTTGAATATATACTAGTAAGCTCCAAATCATAGACATCAAACTTCAGGTAATTCGCCATAGCAGCAATCAAACTCGACTTCCCTGTTCCTGGAGGACCATAGAGCAAATACCCACGTTTCCAAGCCTTACCCACCTTCTTGTAGAAGTCTCTCCTCTTCACAAACCTCTCCAAATCTTCAATGATCATCTTCTTCAACTCAGGGTCCATTGCTATGGTCTCAAATGTAGATGGGTGGTCAAGATTTATTGAACCCCACATTCCTCCAACAGCAGCTCCATCATCATCACTAAAAGGGCATCCGCGATTATAGAGCTTGACCACTTTCTCATCCTCTTTGATCGCTCTCGCTCTAGCCAAAACATAGGGCAAGTACGAGTCCATCACTTTTTCCTTGAACTTCTTGTTGAACGATAACTCGAAATACCTCTTCTCAACAGAGTATTTGTTGCTGCTCGATTCCGTGAAGACAAACCTCCATTGAAGCTTAACATTCTCATAAACATCGTTAACAACCTCGCCTTTCTCGATAGAGACGTTGATATTCTTCTGCTTTGGCGTTTTCCCAATTCTTAGCCTTTCCGTAGAGGGACTGATTTTGGTTCCAAGGTAGAGCTCTGCTGCGTCGTAGACTTGGTTGCGAGATATACCATAATGCTCATCTATGACCAGAGTGAGGTTGGACGAGAGAGGAGTGATTAAGTAGTGAATTGCCGAGTAAATATAGGACCTGAGCTCGTGAGGAATGAGCTCATTGGCCATGGATCTAACCAACATCATCGAACCTGCGAAGGAGGCATAAGCAGAGAACAACATGGATGCTGACTGAGACATGTTGGAAAAAGGCAGCATGGCAACAAAGGTATGATTTTCAAGGTCAGTAGCAAGACACACTCAATCACTGATCAGCCTACTAACAGAGGTATGATCTAGGAGGAATACAGAGAGTGGGTTGAGAAAAAGTGAATAAAGTTGCGATCTTTAAAGGCTGAAATCGGACATGGTAGCCTAGCTCCAAATTGAGATCCTTCTTTAGCAAGAAACTCCAATAAGCTATTACGACATTTGATCAGGCAGAGCTTATTCGACAAAAAAGGGATCGTTAAAGTAAGGTCGGTTTCATATGTCCTCTTCTTTTTTAGCTCGACTTCACAAAGGAATAGATGCTTCCTCTTTGTGATTGTCATTTAAAAGATCAAAATTCATGGCCATTTTAGTTAATTAGATGCTCCAACCCAAAATTCATAGCTTTATTGTGCATGACGTGGACAGAATGACGTCCTCATCTTGGGCATGGAAGAGATGATTGCGTTTGACGGTGATGCATCGGTGGTTGTATCAGCCATTGTTGTTCCTGGTTGTAGATTGATAGAACCAAACTTGGGAAGTACGTTACGAAATATCAGAGTCAGCACTTGACCGCCAAGCGATACTTAACTTGAAAGGCCCCGAACAGTTGGATTTTAGGTTGTTTTTATTAGAGAATATAATTATATACATTTCGGGTGTCAGTTCCTCAATGGTCCAATCTTAACGTGTTGGAATAATATGATTAGAATTTCAATAAACTATTTTTATTATGGAATTTTCAGCTTACTTTTGAAGCAGGGATACTATTGGAATCATTCTTAAGACTTCCTGATATGGAAAATTTATAACTAATAATTCGAAAAGTTGGGTATTAACATATAAAGGTAAACATAAACTTGATACTCCGTTCCTATTAGAGGGACCTTAAAGACTTATTATAACCTGCAAGATCAAAGAAACAATATTTTATTTTAAAAATATATTTCCAATCAAAATTCATCATATAGGTATAATTTTATGATTGAATGTGCAAATTAAGTAAAATCTCAATCAAAATAAAAAGAATCTTATGATAATTTAAAGAATTCATTTATTGAACATCCTCCGGTCAAAATCAGAATGTTGTGATTGATTGCATATATGCATGTCAATGGGCCGGGCTAAGAACGGCTTACACCCGAAAGGTCAAAATTATAATGTTGTGATTTATTGCATATATGTATGTTGGCCTCAGTTGACTATATTTTAAAAAAAAATTCAAAAAGAGACGTCATTTTTAACAAAACTACGTCATTTTTTATGTTTTGGTCGGGCTGGCCTATGGCCCAAAAAATTCAGGCCAAAATCAGGTCTGTCAAAATTGACATCCCTAATTGCATAAATTAAGAGATTTGTGAATAATGAGTATAAGAAATCTTATGGCCTATTACTTAGTCATTTATGAAAATTGAAAACATTTATTTTTATTTGAAATTCTCTAAGCAAAATTCGTTTTATAATACACTTTTATGATTGATTGCTTAAATCAATTAAGATTCTAAATAAAAAGAAAAAAGAATTAACCAATAATTTAATGCTATTTTGAATCTATATTTATTTAAAAAAACCTCAAATCTTTGTAAATATAATTCTTCATATCATTTGAACAAATGAATCACACTAACAATCTCATGTATCGAACCCTTTACAAGCAATTTAAGTGATTTTGTTGAATTAGTGATGTGATTTATATTAAATTATCAATAAATATTATTTAAATTTGCATGTTCATTATTTATGTAGATACTTCTTAAACTTATCTTTGGGATGTATATTTATTGTATTTGAAAAATTTTCTTATATGGTCCAACATTTTCACAAGAAATCAACTCCTTTGATAACTACCATCTTAATAAAGCCATTCTTAATGGAAGATTGTCATTTTAACAAAATTTTATGGCTTTGGTCCCCTAAAATCTAGTCCTCACAAAGATAACACACCATTAAGTTAGATTGTCAATAAGAATAATCCAATAATTAAACTTGTCTTTGTAGTATTCAAAATTAGATTTTCTTGTGATTTCTCTACAAAATTCAAGGCTTTTTGTTGCACTTTGGAAGCTATATCAATGGCTGGAGGTTAGTCTTTTGTAATTTTTGCTTCTACAATAAATCTATTAGTCTCTTAATTTTCTCTTTTACAATAAATATAACATGCATATTAAGTCTCTTATACATATCAAGTTTGAATTAAGTTTGTTCCCAATTTTATTGGATTTGGCGGTTATTTTCCCTTAACATTTTAGTATCAAAGCTAAATTTTGCCTTTACTTTGATATGGTTTGATGTTTGGTCTTCTTTGGGAGAAATTGAAAACTAAACGAATGAATTTTGATTTACTTTTTTAGCCTATCGTTAATAACCAAACTAAACATACCCAAATTTTCGCCTAAGCAGGGTATAGGGAGGGTCAGATGTACGCAGTCATTAATTAGCCTATCGTTAATGATCTACAAAATGATATTTGAAGTATGTTTTGAGTTTCTTCTTGAATTATAATTAATGCTTCTACGTGTATATATCATGAAGTTTATTATATATATGATTATTATATGCATTTGAATTAATTGATTCATGAAATTTAATGCCTAGTGGTATACATTTTTGTTAATTAAAGATTAGCAATTAAAGATTAGCTATAACATCTTTAATTAATCTTATGCATTGGGATCTTTAAGATCACATATAGTAAAAGCATTAGTTTGTAATTGTTCATATATAGTGCAATAATATCATCTCTCAAGAATTTCATTACAATTGTATAGTTAATTTATATGAAATATCATCTTATATTTCTTAATTTACCCAAAGGGATTAAGAAATGGAATGCAATTTGATAATTTCATCTTAAAGGCACATGAATCATTTGAATTTAATTCATAAACAATCTTTGTTTTTGATTCATTTTATCACATGTTTTACATTGGTAGAGCATGATTATGAATATTTGCCTTAATTTTGTGACATAAGCATGTATATAATTGTTTTGTGGTCATGTGAATTTTTCTGATATAAAATATGATATTCCTAAGTTAAGAGGTGATAACTATAAGGCTTGGAAGGAGAGAATTCTTCTTTATTTGAGGTGGATGGACATTGATTATGTTACTATAAAGGATGAACCACCTTCCATTATTGAAACTAGCATTTCATATGAGGTTGATCTTTATGAAAAGTGGGAGTAATCTAATCACTTAATTGTAATATTCTTAAAAACTAAGATCTCAGTTGGTATTTGGGGTTCGATTGATCAATGGGATAATGTTTGTGCTTTGTTGAATGCCATAGATGAGCAAATTGTGTCTTCAAATAAGTCACTTGCTGACACCTTGATTATAAAATTCTCATCTCAAAAGCTCATTGGTAGCAGATTATGCAAATAAGGGACGTTGTGGCTCTATTGAAGGCTCTTAAAGTTGATATATCCAAGTCTTTCCTTATGTGCTACATTTTAAATACCTTGCCACCTTAATATGGACCTTTTAAAATCTCTTACAACATGTATAAGAGTAAGTAGTCAATTAATGAGAAGATGACATTGTGTGTCTAAGAGGAAGGAAGGGTATCTATAGAGCCTGGGGAAAGTACGCATTTGACTACTCAAGTAAAGAATAAAGATCAAGGTAAAGGAAAGGGATAGAAAGATACCTCCCTAAGGTGCAATAAGAAAGGAATCCAAAAGTTTCTTTTGTAAGAAGAAGGCACACATGAAGAAGGATTATCCTGAATTTCAAGCTTATCTTGAAAAGAAAGATAATCAAATTTCTCTTGTTTATTATTAATTAATTATGGTTATAACATTTAGTGGATCTACAATCCATGTTACAAACCCTTTGTAGGGTTTGGAAATCTAAAGAAACTAGTGGGAAATGAATGATTGATATGTAATTTTAAGGTTTTAAACTACAAGTGCACAGTATAGCTGTAGCTAGCATTGATAAGTATGGATCGATTTTACGAGGACTACAAGTACTAGTAGCAACCTTTTTTCTATTAACTAACTAATGAATAAGATGATGTTTAATTAAAACCAAGCTAAACTAAAAAAAAAACACAATAATGAATCAGAACATAGATAACATTAAGATCAACCAATATCAAATAACTAGTAACTAGGTAATGAATCTCTTAAAGATTTCTTAAATTTAAACCTTTATCCTGCAATTTAATTATTGATTATTGGATTGTAAAAATTCTTATCGTATGTTAATATCTTTCTAAAGACTATTAACAATTAACCCTCAATTTCTAGTTAAAACCTCTAAGATTGCATTACTCAATTCATGAATTTCACTATTAGGTTTGACCCTATTCCAAAGGATTTATGGTAGATGAATATTTGACAATATTTTACACCCATATTTGATGTATTTTACTTGATATTTTATTCTTTTGTTGTATATTTGGTACTTAATTCACACTAAATGTGTTTATAGAGCATAATTGCCTTCATGGACTAAAAGGGGAAGAATTCAGACGAGATCATGATAGAAATCGAAGATTTTAAGTGCAGAAAGGATGCATGGCCGTGCACTTCCCTGAGCTCGTGCATATTCATGATTCTTGTAATTTTTGGTTATGTACAGTCTGATGCACGTGCATCTCCCTAGAACCCTAGCTAGATTTTAATATAAAGGATGTGTTTGAAGGCAATAGGAGTGAGTGGTCAGGGATTAGACATTAAGAGGCAATTTCCAGATATGAATTTCATTCTTCAGAGGCAATTTTGGTCCGAAGAAGTGGAAAACACAAAGATTTCATCGAAAGATCCATCGGAGTATAAGATCAAGTCTCTACAACGTGAGAATATTCGATATAAGACAATAAGGGAGATTTAGAGTTATGAACTCATTGTTTTCAATTCGTTTTTCTTTTGGTTTATGTTTGATTTCGCGTTTGATAATATGTAACTAAGCGTCCAGTTAGTATTTAGGTTAGATGAACCTTATATTAATACTTTGATATGATTTGATTCTTTTATTAATGCAATTGGTTTAATTGATTGTTGGGATTCAATTACTTGTTTTTATTTATCTTTTGGTAATCTAGAATATTAGACCATAATTTGATTTCATACGTAGCGATTGAGAAATCCTAGATTAAATAGATCCACGATACTTGGAAGGAGTTGATTACAACCCTAGAGATAGGATGATATAAATCTTCTAGATCAGGGTAAAACCTAATAGAGGGATTTATAGAACCTAATAGAGGGATTTATAAAACAATAACGCAACTTATAAAATTTAACCCCAAGTAATTCGGTTAGAAACCTTAGGATTAGTTATTAGTAGACTCAAGTTTAGCTACTAACATACCTTAGGAGTCTCTGCGGTCCAATAAATCAATAAAACAATTGCATAATAAAAAATCAATCTATTAAATGTTTAGGGAGATTCGAAACCTAGATACTAATTTTTGATATCGATAATTTCCTAAGTGCTTCCTTAATTCTCTGTTCAATTTTGTTACCTATTTTATTTTACTTGCCTTGGTTTTAGTTTCTTTTCATTAAAAACCTAAAATCAATCCTTATGCTAGATAATAGGGGAAGGGTAATTACTAGTATTCATTATCTTTATAGGATTGACCTGTACTTCCTGGTACTAGCTACAACAAGTTGTGCACTTGAGGTTATTACAATATTGATTGTCACAAAGTAGGTTAATCAATTTATATCGATCTATTTGTAGACTTACATGAAACTCCTTCCAATTATGGTAGATTTATTTATACAAAATGATTTCTCAATCTCAATCATATGAAATTATACACTGAACTAATATCCCAAACATATTAATTCAAGACTTAAAAACACATAATTGAATTGCAATGAATTAATCAATAAAATTGCATTAAAGAAAACATCAAATCACAATATCCATCCCTACTCAGGGTTCATCCTACTTAAGCACTAATCAAACTTAGGGCTTGTTTGGTTGGAGGGTTCGTAATAGAATGGAATGGAACGTAACACACTTCCATCATTTGGTTGAGGATTTCATAATGGAATGGAACGGAATGAGATGGAAGTGGAGGGTTTCATGTTACGTTCCATTCCATCATAAACAGTGAAAATAAGAAACCTCCAATTTGGAGGGTTTATGATGTAATGTAAACTAATAAATACATACTATCTAATATACTCTCAAAAATTTTTCTTAATACTAATTATTTCTTCTAACTCTAACCCCCTTCTATATAATTAATAATATTTGACTATTATTTCTCCTTACTCTACTAATAATATTTTTATATTATTAATAAAAAATTGTATATAATTAATAATAAAATAAAAATTTTAATAAAATAAAATTCTAATAAAAATTTTATTAATAAAAATAGAAAATATATAAAATTATTTTGTAATTGTTTATAAATTATATATAATTTATTATTAATTATATAAAAATATTATTATTAATTATTTA
>JAOTAY010000189.1:24956343-24982182 GCA_025629805.1 Erythroxylum baracoense
CAAAGGTTGTTCAATCTTCGACTACGACTAATATATATAGCCTAAGTCTCCAACTGCTTCTTGATTCTTGATAACTGTTTCTTGATTCTTGATAACCATTATTTAGTTAAGTTCTATAACTAACTCCAACTAACTAACTGTTCGATGTGCTAGTGTATCTTCATCTTTGTATCGTCTGTGTTTTCCTCTTCTTCTGAGTTTTTACTTCTTCTGTATCTTCTGCTTCTTTTGTGTTTTCACTTCTTCTATGTTCTGCGCTTCTTCTGTGTTTTGTACTTCTTCTGTATCTTCTACTTCTTCTGTGTTTTCACTTCTTCTATGTTCTACGCTTCTTCTGTGTTTTCAATTCTTTTATGTTCTGCGCTTCTTTTGTGTTTTGCACTTCTTTTGTATCTTCTACTTCTTTTGTGTTTTTACTTCTTCTATGTTCTACTTCTTCTGTGTTTTCACTTCTTTTGTATCTTCTACTTCTTCTGTGTTTTCACTTCTTCTATGTTCTGCGCTTCTTCTGTGTTTTCACTTCTTCTGTGTTTTCCTTTCTTTTATGTTCTCTACTTATTCTATGTTTTGCTTCTTCTGTATACTTTACACACTTATCAAAATCGTTCATTTATTTATAATATTATTATTATTTGATTGTCACCAAAATTAATAATCGTAAAGTCATCTTGACTTAACAAGATAATCTTTCTAAACCATTACCTAGGTTAAACTACAACTTTGAGGTGTACAAGCAGTTAAACAAAAGGCATGTAAAGACAAGCAACTATTAAGGTTTCATATATCCTTGTCCTCTTTCTTCATCCTCTCTCCCACGTGTCTTAGAAACCAAAAGTTTCTTACTTTGTAAGAATCGTTACCCATTACAAGGAAAGAAAAAAGGAAAATCAATAATGAAAGAGTCCATTCCAGTTTAATGCTTCTCTCATCTATATGGCAAGTGGAAATGACCCTTTCAATAAAGGCTAACTAGTGGACTCCTGTATCTATCATGCTTAGCGACTCATTTTTTCTAACCTTTTCTTTTTTTTCACTTTTTTGTTTACTTTATATCTATGATTATCTTCCTTCCTCATCTGAGATTCTTCAGTTGTCCCTAAAGATGTTATCATTTTTCCAAATTTTCTCAAAAAGATTTAGACAAAGAAAACCCCCTATTTATTCCTTTAATGGGTCTTCCACAAAACCCTGGATTTGGTGGGGTGAGTGCCAAGATTCAGTAACCTTATATCCACATCACGATCATCTATTATAGCATTAAGTCGAGCAATATTTGTGAGTCTCATTGTCTTTCCATCTCTCTCCTCCCTTTCTCTCTCTCTATTTCTCTCTCTTCTTTCCTTTTTCTATGTAATTTTTCTTAAAGTACAATTCTTATTTGGCAAAATGATTGCTATCTGCTTTGATTATGTTATTGAAATTTTTGTTAACGGTGGCTCTGTTACGAGTTGTGAGCTTGTTTTGGGTAGGTTTTATGCAACTCTGAACTGAATCATCGAGCTGTCAATAAAGCTTTTAAGTCATATTCGTTGTTTTGTTCTAAGTCTAAAAAAGAATCAAAATCAAGTTCATCAGTTTTAAGAAGAATGTGCAACGTCTAGTTGGTTGGAGAAGCTGGTGGTGAAATCCTTATTTTTTAGTTTCACAGTTCAAACAAAATCGACTGGTTTATTATTTAAGTAGCCAGTTTTCACTCGTAACCATCAAAAGTAAAAACTGAATCGAAAATCAAACCGATTTGTTCTTAAACCGATTAAACTGACCAGTTTATTATGGTTTTTTTCATTTGGAAAATAAATAAGAAATTATATTACCAATAGCCAAGCTATTACACTTAGTTCAAAAGAACTAGACTAAATAGTTAATCAAAACATATATTGACTAGGTCTTAATGGAGGTACTAGTCATAACATCAAAGAGACAAAATTTTTACAAGGGATCCACACGTAAAACAACAAATCATAGATTCCATCTCATCTATATAGGAGGGGTTAACTAGTTTTGAGTTTTTCTGGCCAATAAGGTGGATTTAGTCCTAGTAATAATCTTGTTAGCTAATTTGTATTTATCTTCCTTTACTTGCTCGTACAACCTGTAGTTCCTCTATCTCCATATCATATATATCGTAGTAATGAAAACTACCTTAATTAGTATATCATTCTCCTTCCCTGGTGTAGAATGACTTATGCCCCATCTCAATGTGGCCTCCCAGTCATAGGTTTAGTGTATTACGTCCAACAGATGAAGGAGCCGACTCTAGATAGCTTTAGAATAATCACAATCAAAGAACATATGGTTTTTTTTGTTTCATCTACGTATTGGCAAAGTGCACAGATGGTATCAGAAGGGTTGAACCATCATCATTTAGTCCTCAACTTGTTATTTATGGCTAGTCAAGTAATAAAAGATGCTTTGGGGTTTGTTCTAATTTTTACATTATTGGCAAATGCAAATCCTTTAAAGTTCAAAAATAATGAGAAGTTTTCAAGAAAAATAGAGTACAGGATTTCAATATAGTTATAATCAATCAAAAGGTTCAATGTAGCTATAATCAATCAGAAGGTCTAAGTCTCAAAAGTGGTTACTCCTAAGAAATAAAATTAGGTTAGATAATAATCAAAGAAAACAGGTTAAAACAAAGGGCTAAATTTAAGTGCCTTTAGTTTAAAAATGTGGTCTCAACATATCTTAATGATTACTAAAAATATAGTTTACAAAAGTAAGCATGTTCAAACTTTCATCTTTTTGCACACTAATTCAATTCAATAGTCAATAATATCCTAAAGTGTTTCAGACATATTTTAAGTAAATCGGGATGTTAGTTAAAAAGAATAAAAAATAAAGTTTATAACAAGTTTAAGAAATTTGAAATTTTTTTAAACTTTTGTTAACCCCCTACTCACATTTAAGATTATACATAGTCCCCAGTATAGATAACAGACGCACGAAAAAGGAAAATATCAATAAAAACACAAAATTTGAGAAAGGAATGTTTTAATACTTGAATAATAATAACTACAAATCTTGAATTTGGTGAAGATTCCATCAGATATTATATACATTCATTCTTGCAAAATACAATCAAAAGGGAATAAAAAGCAAAAGGAAAATAAATAATAATAGAATAAAAATAAAAATGACATTGTAATAATAAAATAGATGATGCAGGTGGATTTCTCTCTAAAGGGCTCCTGGATACTAAAACAGATGATGTAGCTACATGTTACCATCTATCCACATATCAAACATATAATTGGAAATGGAGAAAAAACATATGTGTGGTTTGATAATTGGTTAGACATCAATCCACTTATTTCTTCTCTTGAATTTCAAAGGTTGCGTAACAGAATGCCTTTAAGTTTAAAAGTATCTTCTTTGATGGACAACAGTGACTGGCAAGCTAATTTTAGAGGTTTCACACCCCTTATGGCTCACTTTCTAATACTGTCTAATATAGTTAAGGAGGATCATATTACATGGACACTTAGAGCAGATGGAGTTTTCTCTAACAAATCATACTATAGTCTCCTTAGTAATAAAGCATTGGTAGTCTCGTGGTTATCCCTTTTATGGAACAATACCATCAGTCCCAAAGCATCATTCATAACCTGGATAGCCAAAGGAACCGACTCCTAATAATGAATCAATGGCATGGTAATGCTAATGATTTATGTGTTCTTTGTAACTTGGCTTCTGAAGACCACGATCATCTTTTCTTTCAATGCAATTATTCTAAAGCTATCTAGAGTCGTATTTATGCACCTGTTACTAGTGCAATATGGTAGATAGGATTGGCAGTTTGTATTGCAGTGGGAAATTGCCAAATTAAGTAAAGGAGCTTCCAACGCAATCGTCTTTTCAGCTATCTTCTCAATGTTCATATATTGCATTTGGAAAGAAATAAATAGTCACAGATTTATTGGCACAAAGGAAGAGAAATTCCAATTAGTCGACAGAACTATATACCTAATTTGTGTAGGCATTTTTGCCAAAGATGCATATGGGTCTGTTACCATTGACATGAAGAGAAAATGGCAATTCTAATCCTTCTGAATCTTACGTTTTTGATATGTCCTTAGTATTTTTCCTTGATTATCTTTTATAGTATAGAGTAGTCTCTTTTTTATCTGTAAACTCATTATAATGGTGTAATAGTTTCATCTATAGTAATTTATCATTCGTTTACCAAAAAATAATAATAAAGTTTAAACAAAACAAAATAATTGATATAAAAATACAAAAATAATAAAAGAAACAAAAGAAAACCCTAATAAAGCATCCCAGACTGTCTCTGCAACTATCAGTCATCAAATGTATTGGGAATGTGGCTTCTTTATTATCAAGTGCAGTTGTTGGGGCGAATGTTGATGGTCTAGTTCTAGCTGGTGAAGGTGGTATCTCGAATCCGATGTGGTTAGCCATCCTCTATCCATCGATCATATGCCTTTAGCTACAACGTATGTGCTATGAGCTTCTATTAATCATCTTGTATAAAGGTTTGCCTACCTAGAATCATGCTTATGTACTTCTCCAATATGGTGATCTTTAGTTGCTCCTAATATGGTGGTGGTAATAGACTCATAAGTGTGCTCGTGCTAGATGAGGAGTCATTATACTAATCTACTCCTCACATCTATAGTGGTGGTGTGTCTTATCTTGGTGGCTGCTCTCTTATCTATTCTTATAGATATTTATTTTCCAAAAACTCAATCAATCAATATATGTCACTTGATGGTCCCTGTCTCTATCGTACAATGTGCATATTCTTTATAACATCCAATTGAAGGTGACCATGGTGCTGAGCAACCTCATCAATTGCAGACTCCCAAAGACTTCGATCCTCTTTGCCAATCTTGTCATCTAGGGCTTGATGCATATTGTCTATATCTTCTTCTCTTCATAATATTGCTAGAAATATTAGGCTAAAGCATATCCTAGGTGTATCAACATCCTTTCGATCATACTCCATAAGTAGAGCATACCCAAGTTCCTAACTATAATAAAACTATCACCCGCCTACTCAGTGTATGACTCAAGATCCTATGGGTGTACCTGAGTGTGGGATGTCATAGGATAGATGCCTTGGATTTGTTCGGATCGTAATCTAACTCCTCACTAATATTGCGTTATAAATGATAGGTATGCATCTGATACAATAAAGTTCGTGTACTCTTGTGTCTCCACAAAGTCCTGATCGTAGAGCCTTATCATTATGGAGAAGTACATATAGCTCATCCTTGTCATATCTCCAAGCATAATAAATTCGATCGCATTTGGATGGTCCCTAATATCAAAGAGTTGCATCATGTGTTGCTTTGGTAGATGTGCAACATTCTCCCATACTAGCGGTGGGTGAGCTCTACTCAGGTCTCTAGATGACCCTTCACCTCTCTATCTTTTCTTTGGTGCCTCTTTTGCCCTTCATTGTTGCAATACTTTTATTCTTGTTATTGTGCCTAAAATGAAATAAAATGTGAGGAAATAACGAATATCAATACAAAAGCAAATTTCCCACTCATAATTCGTACACTCACTTTGTTATACAATCACGAAAAACAAACAATTTAAAATCAAATTAAACTAAAAACAATATGATTAGAAAATAATTACAAAGCTAAACTATTGGAAAAATTAGTAACACAATTAAAAGTGCAATTAACAAATAAAATTAATCTAGTTATGCAATTATTGATGCAATTCCTAAAATTTAAAATTAAATCAAAAAATTAACTTATACTACTCATATAATTAAAACCTAAATTATGGACAATAGAAATTGGTATGAAATTAAACTAATAAACACTAAATAATTAAAACAACAAATTATGTACAATCTAATAAAACCATCACAATTCATAACCTATTAAGCAAAATTAGTGTTTCAAATTCCAAATTCCATCTAATCCACGTGCAATTCATCAAATTTATCTAATAATTTATAGGAAAAAGAATGAAATTCAACTTGGAATTGAAAAACAAGAAGAATATTAGTTAAACGTACCTTAGAATGGAGTAATTGTGAAAACTTAACAATTTGGGGGAGCATAAACCCTAAGATATGAAAAAAAAACCCCAAAAAATTGAGTGTAATCTATATATAATGCAAGAAAAATGCATTTGGGTGTTACAAAATCACTTGAAAAGGCTGGGCTAGGTTGCAGGATGGAGAGGCGCAATAGAAATGTGGCAGATGAGGGAGAAAAAGTGAGATAAAAGAAGAAGGTTTATGATTTTTAAAGGGTATCATGGACTTACACGGTCGGTTACATAACTGTGTAATTGAAAGTATAAGACACTTTATACTTGTGGGTTAATACAAGCATGTGTACGTTCAAGGACTTACATGGTCACATACATGAGCATTTAAGGACTTACATAATTACATAGATGGGCGTGTGGGTGACGGTATAAGTAACTGTGAATGTTTGACTTATGGACATAGGTGTGTAAGTTGACATGTTCTAAAGGAATAAGATATATGGGCAGAGGACATGCTCTTGTAACTCTCTGTAACCATATGCACAAATCTTTAAAATTTTCAAGTATGTACATGACTATTTCTGGAAATGGTGTAGGTCACCAGAATTGTGCACAATATGCAAAAATGACATTTTTATATGCATATGTGTGTACACGACCATATATACCTCAACATTTATGAAAACTTCAAAATTTTCACTCAAAGTTAAGAAAGTGAAATAACACGGACCGCAATCACAAAAATATGCAAAATTAGATAAGAATGCTCTATCACCTAACATAAAACACAGAAACATCAATGAAATCATAAACTAAAACTAAAAAATAATCAAAATAACATAATCAAATCAATCAAAATTGTTATAATTCTTGGGTTTCTCCTAAGTAGCATTTATTTAATGTTAATATCTCAACGTACCTAAGTATGATCTAAGGTTACTTGGTTAAATTAATCTCCTATATACTACCATCAAGTTCTCCTAGAAGATATCATTTTAAACAATGACCATTCACTTTGAAGTTATCTTTATGTGGATGACTTATCTCAATTACACTATATGGAAATAATTTCTCCACAATAAAAGGGTCTAAATCATCTTGATTTAAGCTTACCCCCGAACAACCTTAGGTGGGAATTATATAAAATAACTTGATCTTCCTCCTTAAATTGCTTGGAGTGCTTGATCCTTCAATTATGATATTTCTTAGTCCTCTCCTTGTACATTTTAAAGTTCTCATAGGCCACTAATCAATATTCTTCCAATTCATTAACTTACAACTTCCGCTTCTTAGCTACAAGTTGAAGATTAATATTTATAAACTTAATGTCCTAATATGGCTTATGTTCTAATTCCACAAGTAACTGACATGCATTCCTATAGACACGCCTATAAGATATAGTCCTAATTAGTGTCTCGTACACTATTCTATAGGACCATAGGACATTATTTAACTTAATTGACCAATCTACCCTTTGGTGCTTTACAAACTTTTCCATAATTTATTTTAAAATCCCTATTAGCTATGTTATTAGTTTGAGGGTGATATAAGGTGGCAATTCTATGAGTGATTCCATACTTTTCAAGTGCTTTTTTGAATTGCACATTACAAAAAGGTGTGCCCCTGTCACTAATAACATGTACTAAAACAAGAAAACAAAATTTTTAAGAATCTAACAACAACCCTAGCATCATCTATGGTTAAAGCTTCCAGCCATTTACAAACATAGTCAACAGTCACTAGAATGTATCTAAACAAAGCTAAAAATGGACCTTGAAATCAATGCCACAGATATCAAGTACTATATAAACAAGAATGAAATCTTGAAGCATCTCATCTCAGCGATAGATATTACTTAAACATTTGCATCTGTCACATAAAGGTAGATACTTTTGGGCATATTGAAAAGTTGACGGTTAATAAAAAACTGACTTAAGAATTTTTTGAGCAGTCTTATTCGCATTATGGTGCCCTATGGCATGTACAGTATGATAATGTCATAGGATCTTTCACCCTTTGGAGTGAAGTACACATCTCACTATTTGCTTTGTGCAAACACAATAAATATGAATATTCCTAAAATTAAAAATTTATATCAGTAAAAAATTTCTTCTTTTACTGATAGCAAAGGCCTTTTGGTAAAATTTTAGACATTTAATAATTTAAAAAATCTAAAATCCAAAAGGTTTCGATATCACTTACCTCCTCTAAATTATAGACGCCCTCTTCTATAGAGGTGCTCTTCAAGATCACTTACAAAAACCATTACTAACAGTTCTTTCTCTATCTTAGTATAATTCTCCTCAACGTCTGTTAAAATCTTGCTAGTGTAGTAAATTGGCTAAAAATGCATGTCCTTTGGCTATTTAAGTTCTAAACCTACTACAAAATCTCTAACATCACACTTTAGTTCAAAAATGTAAATTCTAATTTGGTGTAATCATAATTAGGGAATTCGTTAACTTTTCCTTAAGAATGTTAAAAGCATCTAAACATTCTTAAATAAAGTTAAGTGGCACGTCTTTCTCTAAAAACTTAGTTATAGGCCTAACGATTTTAAAGAAATCCTTAATAAATCTTTTACAAAAGCCAATATGCCCCAAAAACTTTTAATAGCCTTAACTAAGTAGGGTTGGTAGCTTCTTTATATTTTCAATTTTTGCTTTATCTAGCTCAATACATAAGAGATTTTATGGCCTAAAATTATACCCTTTTGTAACATAATGTTTCCTAATTTAGTGTTGGATTTGTTTCCTCACACTTCTCTAACAGTTTTTTTAAATTAGGGAGGCATAAATCAAAAGAATCCCCAAAAATAAAAAGATCATCCATAAATACCTCCATTATATCCTCGACTAGATCATCAAATATGTTCATTATGCACCTTTGAAATGTAACATGTACATAGCATCATTAAGCTTCATATAATTAATTAACACTCTCCATCCAGTGATGGTTCTTATAAGAATCAGTTCATTCTTATCATTAAGTACCACTATTATTCCTCCCTTTTTTGGTATAATCTGCACAAGTCTCATCCAAGAATCATACTAGTATCCTGAAGTTTAATTACCTCTACCTTTATGACTTCCTTTATATTAGGATTCACCCACCTTTTTGTTGTATCACTTGCTTGAAATCCTCCTCCATCAGAATCTTATGAGTGCAAAAGGAAGGGTTGATTCCTATAATATCATAAATCTTCCAAACAACGATCATGTTATGCTCTTTAAGCACATTTATTAATCTACCTTTAAAGTTGACCCGATAATCACGAGGAGTTTTGAATCCTTCTTAAGGAATGTATATTCTATCTAATAAGGTAGCTTCTTTAACTCCAACTTTTGTGGTTCTTCCACTGAGTTTTTCAATACCTTCTCTTTAATTTTGTTGATCTCTTCAAACTCTTTCTTTATGGGGTTGTCCCCTTCTTCCTTCTCACCTTGAACAATAGAGAACTCCAACACGTCTTTAGAAACAAAAACTTGCACAATGTTAGAACCTGCAAGACCACTTGTATTAGGTTTTCAAAATCTTCTCTTTACTTTTCTCGGACTCTTCAAACTCTTTTTTCCTTGACATAAGCTTATTGGCTACTTGTCCTTTCTTTATAAGGTTGTCCCCTTCTTCCTCCTCACCTTGAACAGTAGAGAGCTCCAACATGTTTAGAAACAAAATCCCACACAATGTTTGAAACTGTAAGACCACTTGTATTATAAAATAACAATATTTAAGAGGGTGTCTTATGACATCAAATATTTTACAATAACCTCTTCTTTAATCCTTAGAACTTTTTTATGATAGTTTAATCATTATAAAACTTTATTAATAATAAGTTTATAATTTATAATTAATCTTGACTTATGTAATTTTTTTACATAATATTTTTTCAAATAATTGCTTAATATAAATTTATAAATAACAATAAAGTTCCATAATTTAATTAGTACATAAGAAGAAAATAGATATGAATATCACCAATATAATCTTTCTAAACCATTACCTAAACTAAACTAGAACTTCGAGGTGTACAAGTAATCAAACAAAAGGCATGTAAAGACAAGCAACTATTAAGGTTTCATATGTCCTTGTCCTCTTTCTTCATCCTCTCTCTCATGTGTCTTAGAAACCAAAAGTTTCTTGCTTTGTAAGAATCGTCACCCATTACAAGGAAAGAAAAAAGGAAAATCAATAATGAAAGAGTCTATTCCAATTTAATGCTTCTCTCATTTATATGGCAAGTGGAAGTGGCCCTTTCAGTAGAGGCTAACTAGTGGACTCCTGTATCTATCATGCTTAACAAGTCATTTTTTTCTAACCATTTCTTTTTTTCACTTGTTTTTTTTTTACTTTATAGCTATGATTATCTTCCTTCCTCATATGAGATTCTTCAGTTGTCCCTAAAGATGTTATCATTTCTCCAAATTTTCTTAAAAAGATTTAGACAAACAAAACCCCTATTTATTCCTTCAATGGGTCCTCCAGAAAACCCTAGATTTGGCGGGGTGAGTGCCAAGATTCAATAACCTCACATCCACATCACGATCATCTATTATAGCATTAAGTCTAGCAATATTTGTGAGTCTTGTTGTCTCTCCATCTCTGCCCTCCCTCTCTCTATATGTTTCTCTCTCTTCTTTCCTTTTTCTATATAATTTTTCTTAAAGTACAGTTCTTATTTGGCAAAATTATTGTTGTCTGCTTTGATCATGTTATTGAAATTTTTGTTAAAGGTGGCTCTGTTACAAGTTGTGAGCTTGTTTTGGGTAGGTTTTATGCAACTCTGAACTAAATGATTGAGCTGTGGATAAAGGTTTTAAGTTATATTCATTGTTTTGTTCTAAGTCTAAAAAAGAATCAAAATCAGGTTTGGTTTTAAGAAGTATGTTCAACGTCGAGTTGGTTGGAGAAGCTGGTGGTGAAATCCTTATTTTTGGTTTCACAATTTAGACAAAACTGACCGGTTTATTATTTAAGTAATCAGTTTTCACTCATAATCGTTAAAAGTAAAAATTGAATAGAAAATCAAACCGATTTGTTCTTAAACTGATCAAAATGACCAGTTTGTCATGTTTTTTTTGTTTGGAAAATGAATAAGAAATTATATTACCAATAGCCAAGCTATTACACTTGGTTCAAAAGAACTAGACTAAATAGTTAATAAAAACATATACCGACTAGGTCCTAATGGAGGTATTTTACAAGGGATCCACACGCAAAACCACAAATCGTAGATTCCATCTCATCTGCATATGAGGGGTTAAATAGTTTTGAGCTTTTCTAGCCAATAAGGTAGATCTAGTCCAAATAATAATCTTGTCAGCTAATTTGTATTTATCCTCCTTTACTTGCTTATACAACCTGTAGTTCCTCTATCTCCATGTCATATATATTGTAGTAATGAAAACTACCTTAATTAGTATAAAATTCTCCTTCCCTAGTGTAGAATGACTTATGTCCCATCTCAATGTGGCCTCCTAGTCATAGGTATGGTGTATTAAGTCTAACAGATGAAGGGCCGACTCTAGATAGCTTTAGAATAATCACAATCAAAGAACATATGGTTTTTTTTGTTTCATCTACGTATTGGCAAAGTGCACAGATGGTATCAGAAGGGTTGAACCATCATCATTTAGTCCTCAACTTGTTATTTATGGCTAGTCAGGTAATAAAAGATGCTTTGGGGTTTGTTCTAGTTTTTACATTATTGGTAAATGCAAATCCTTTAGAGTACAAAAATAATGAGAAGTTTTCAAGAAAGATAGAGTAAATGCTTTCAATGTAGTTATAATCAATCAAAAGGTCTAAGTCTCAAAAGTGGTTACTCTTAAGAAATAAAAATAGGTTAGATAATAATTAAAGAAAACAAGTTAAAACAAAGGGTTAAATTTAAGTGCCTTTAGTTAAAAAATGTGGTCTCAACATATCTCAATGATTACTAAAAATATAGCTTAAAAAAGTAAATCTATTTAAACTTTCATCTTTTTGTACACTAATTCAATTCAATAGTTAATAATATCCTAAAGTGTTTCAGACATATTTTAAGTAAATTGGGATGTTAGTTAATAAAAATAAACAATAAAGTTTATAATAAGTTCAAGAAATTTGAAATTTTTTTAAACTTTTGTTAAACCCCTCCTCACATTTAAGATTATACATTGTCCCTAGTATAGATAACAGATGCACGGAAAAGTATAATATCAACAAAAACACAAAATGTGAGAAAGGAATGTTTTAATACTTGAATAATAATAACTATAAATTTTGAATTTGGTGAAGATTCCATCAGTTATTATTTATATTCATTCTTGTAAAATACAATCAAAAGGGAATAAAAGAAAAAGGAAAATAAATAATAATAAAATAAAAATAAAAATGACATTACAATAATAAAATAGATGATGCAGGTGGATTTCTCTTTATAGGGCTCCTGGCTCTATAGGGCTCTTAGATACTAAAATAGATGATGCAGCTACGTGTTACCATCTATCCACATATCAAACACATAATTGGCAATGGAGAAAAAACATACGTGTGGTTTGATAATTGGCTGGACATCAATCCACTTATTTCTTCTCCTGAATTTCAGGGGATGCGTAACAGAATGCCTTTAAGTTTAAAAGTATCTTCTTTGATGGACAACAATGACTCGCAAGCTAATTTTAGAGGTTTCACACCCCTTATGGCTCACTTTTTGATACTGCCTAATATAGCTAAGGAGGATCATATTACATGGATGCTTAGAGCAGATGGAGTTTTCTCTAACAAATCATGCTATAGTCTCCTTACTAATAAAGCATTGGTAGTCTCATGGTTCTCCCTTTTATGGAATAATACCATCAATCCCAAAGCATCATTCATAAACTGGATAGCTATAAGGAACCGACTCCTAATAATGAATCAATGACATGGTAATGCTGATGATTTACGTGCTCTTTGTAACTTAGCTTCTGAAGACCGCAATCATCTTTTCTTTCAAGGCAATTATTCTAAAGGTATCTAGAGTCGTATTATACCGTTGTTACCAGCACAATATGGTAGATATGATTGGGAGTTTGTATTACAGTGGGTAATTGCCAAATTAAGTAAATGAGCTCTAAACGTAGTCCTCTTTTCAGTTGTCTTCTCAATGTTCATAATGACCTTATTGGTAGCTAGGACGGGTTAACCTAAAATCAAAAGTACCTCTATATCTTCATCCATATCAAGTATCACAAAATCTATAGAAAAAATGAACTTATCAGTTTTAGTGAATACATCCTCGATAATACCCTTAGGATATTTAACATATCCATCGAGTAATTGAATTTTCATCCTAATAGGTTTTAGTTCTCCTAATCCCAGTTTCTTGAATAATTTATGGGCCGTTAGATTTATGTTAGCCCCTAAATTAGGAAGCTTTTTCAACTAATAAACTACCAATTAAATAAAGGATAGTAAAACTCCTTACATCTTTAAGCTTCTCGAGTAATTATTTTTATAAAATTATCGAGCATCCCTCACTTAATCTCTCTTTAGCCAACTTTTCTAGCTTCCTCTTATTAGATAATAACTCCTTTAAGAATTTTACATACTTTGGCATCTACAAAAGAGCCTCAACAAAAGGTAAGTTAATATGAATTTGTCAAAAAAGTTTAAGAAATTTACTAACTTGCTCATTTATATGATCTCTCTTTAACTTAACAGAGTGTAGGATGGTAGGCTGGAATTTCTTAACTTTCAGAGGTTGTTTTATGTCTTTGGCTTTCTCTTGACTGTTTTTGTGAATCTCCTCCTTATTTAGGGTATTATTATCAGCTTGCACTTTCTTTCCTCTCCTAAGGGTGATTGCCTTCATATGTTCTTTAGGATTTGTCTCTGTACTACTAGGCAAATTCCCTTGTTGTCTTTTGAAAACTAACTTTACAAGATAGTCGATCTGAATTTCCAAATTATATATAGAAGCCTCTTGAGTTCTTCATGAAGTTTTTGTGGCTTAAAATCTTGCCTCTAAATTCTGAAGAAATACGATCATGAAATCTTCTAAGCTCAACTTCTTTTTTTTAGGTGGGTGATGCTAAAATTCTAGTAAAGGGTTATTGGTTACCCTTGATTGCCCCAATAGAGATTTGGTTGATTCCTTTATCTTAAATTATATTTATTATTGTAGGGATTATTTTAAGTTCCAAGAGTATTCCCTATATAATCTATATGCTTGAGCTTTATTTCTTGACATTATTGGCCTAGATGTCCTAGCCCGCACACCTCACACTGCATCAATTAGAATAACTGATGATTCATAATTAATCCATCTATCTTCCTACTCAGAGCTTCGACTTAACCTATCGACATTGTGACTTCATATATAACATATACTCCTATTAGCTTGCTAAGTTTTGCTCAATAAGAGAACTATTGATAGTTATTCATCACCATTTATTTAATAAGGTCCTGAGCTGCTTTTAGTGGTTTATTATTCAGAGTTCCACAGTTGTTACATTTATCATCTCCCTTGTTATTTGATTTAGCCTATTGTAGAAGGTCTGAATTTGCATCCATAATGTTAGATCATAAAGTGGCACTTCCTTAGCATATACTTAAATATCTCTCATGTATCATATAAAGTCTTTGAATCAACTTAGGCATCAGAGGAGATGTTATTTCACAGTTTGGTAATCATAGTTGGTGGGAAGTAATTTAAAAGAAACTTCTCTTTCATTTGGTCCCAAGTGGCAAGGGATGACCAAGGTAAAGAATTTAACCACTACTTCCCCCTAACCCTCATCAAGAATGCAAACAGTTTCAATCTGATCGCATCATCATCGGCAACATTGACCTTAAAAGTATCATAAATCTCCAAAAAAATGTACTATGCGTGTATTGGAGTCCTCATTTCGTAGCCTATTAAACTGGAAAGACTTTTGCACCATTTGAATGATACTTGGTTTAATCTTAATTTTTTTACGATAATAGTAAGTCTTATAATGTTGGACTTCGTTCCCTTTAAGTCCAGTATAGTGTAATCAAACATAGTCTTTAATTAGTCTGTTATGGCTCCTAATCCTTTGATATCAAATTGACCTTCTAAGTCCTCTATCCATCAATCTAACTTGAACTCTCTTATTAAGCACTTGGAAATTTTTATGAGCTATCATCTTAATCTTTGGATTATATCAACTAAGTGCGATAGATTTTCTCAGGTCATAATTAACCTTTAGATTTGTAGAGGTCAAAAAACTAACGAGTTAACAAAATAATTTAACAAATTAACAAGTAAAAAGTAAAAAGACATAATGGATAAATTAATAAAAAAGAATTGTTCATAATATTCTAATCCCCAGCAACGACATTAAAAACTTGACATGTAAATTTAATGTGTTAAATCGCCAAGTGCATGGTGCAGTTGTAATTAGCACTGATAAGTACAGGTTTATCCTACGAGGACTATAAAGACTACTAATACCTTTTTCTATTATCTAACTAAAGAATAGGATAATATTTTAATTAAAACTAAGCTAAAATAAAATTTACATAATAATGAATCAAAACACAAATAACACTATGATTAATTACTATCAAATAACTAGTACCTAGGTAATGAATCCCCCTAAGATTTCTTAAATATTAAGCCTTTATCATATAATTTAGTTATTGATTATTAGACCATGAAAATTCCTATCTTATGTTAATATCTCTCTTAAGAATATTAACAACTAACTCTCAGTTGATTAATTAAAACTTCTTTCTAATTAAAACCTTTAAGATTATATTAATTGATTTATATATTTCACTATTAGGTTTGACCCTAATCTAGAGAATTTATGTCAACCTATTTCTAGGTTTGAAAACAACTCCTTTTAATTATATTAGATCTACTCCTATAAAAGGATTTCTTAATCTCAATCATAATATTGCAGATATGTTAATTCAAGACTTAAAAATGCATAATTGAATCATAATGAATCAATCGATCAAATTGCATTGAATAAAAGATTCAATCACAATATCCATCTCTACTTAGGTTTATCCTACCTAGGCACTAAACAAATTTAGTTTATAAATATAGAAATCAAAACAAACATAGAAAGTTCAGAAAAAAATTAAAAGAAAGAATCTATGAGATATTTCTCTATTTCTCTATTGTAGTCCCCTTGAGACTTTGATGAAAGGTTATTCTCTATTAGATCTCTAAAGTAATCTTCATATTTTTATTGTTCTAAGTTCAAAATTGTGTCTCGAACTCTCACCATTGTCTCTAACTCAGACTTGAATTCCCTCCTCTTCATAATTGCCTTATATATATTACAAACTTAGGGTTTCTATATTATAAATGGTTATTTATACGATCATGTGAGTGACCATGTATCTCAAAAATACCTCAAAATTGCAATTTTACACATTTTTAGACAGTTACATAAGCATAGGACACAGTCATGTGTGTGACTGACACGGGTGTGTATCTTTAAACAGGCAAAAATAACGTCTTCAAAACTCTACATATTAACAGTTACTCACACTAGTATTTATCTCCAAAATAGCTCTACTTCTTCCATTTTTGGTCCTAATTTTACCAAAATTTCTCTTCTTTTAATCCATGAAGGCATTTGAGACTTGAAAACACACTCGAATCAAAATAAGTACCTAAAACAAAATATAACTCTCAAATAACAAGCAAAACACACTAAATATGCGCATAAAAACATAGTCCATTAAGTGTTTATCAACAATACATCTATTCGACGACAAGACTTCATGTATGAAGGCTATAGGGATATACATATTAGCTCTCAATAATGCCTTTGTTTTAGTATTTGAAAAAACCTTTTATATTCAAAATTTCTCTAGAAATTTGATTTGTGTTTCATGAATAATACCTTTTGGATAATCCTTTAACTTTGGAAATTATATTAACTTGTTTCTTAATACTAATCTTATTGGGAATGATACATTTTCTAATGTTCTTTAGTATATTAATTTGTAAGTTGATGCATTTTACATATTGTATGTTAATGATAATGTTGGGATTATAAAATGTGTTATGAATGAGGATTCCTTTATTTTGTCGCACCATAGATTAGGAAATATCTCCAAAAGAAAGAATTAAAAGATTAGTAAATGATGGAGTACTTGGTGTTCTAGATTTTACTGATTTTGACATTTGTGTTAACTATGTTAAGGGTAAGCAAAATAATATGTCAAAGAAAGGTACTAAGAAGAGTGCAAACCTATTAGAAACCATACATATAGACATTTATAGTCTAGATAACTCACATCATCAATGTTACTTTATCACCTTCCTTTATTACTACCCATAATACATATATCTATACTCCCTTGAACATAAGAATGAATCTCTAGATGCTTCTAAGGTTTCAAAGCAGAAGTAGAGAAAAAATGTGGTAAGCAAATTAAGATTGTAAGGTCATATATAGGTATATAGTATTTTGGTAAATACACTGAAGATGGACAAGCATCTGGTCCCTTTGCTAAGTTTCTAATGGAGTAAAGTATTGTTGCTTAATATATCAAGCCTAATTATCCCGACTAGAGTGGTGTAACTGAAAGAAGAAATTAAACATTATTGGATATGGTGGGTGGCTTGTTGGTTAGCTCCAAACTTTCTTATGTTTTTATAGATTAAAGGTCTTAACTCGCATTTGTATATATTGAACCAAGTTCCAACCAAGGTTATCCTTATGATACCATTTAAGTTATCAAAGGTTAGAAATTGAGTTTGAGACATTTACATGTATGGGGATGGATGTCTGAAGTAAGAGTTCACAATCCACAAGAAAAAAAGTTAGTATTGAGGACCATTAATAGGCATTTTGTTAAATAAGGGGTATAAATTTTATTGTACATCTAATAACACTAGGTTTGTAAAATCAAAAGAATGACTTGATTAGTGGGAGCGATAAAAGATTGAGTATAGGATCAATATAAATTATTTAAAATCTCAATTTTCCACTTTCAGTAATGGATTGATTGTTGTAGTTCATAACACTCCTAAAGTTCAAATGTATATTGATCAACTAGTTTAACTAAATCCATAAATTAATGATCATGATATAGTATATCATATTATTCCATAGACACAAGAAACTATTGAAATAGATTAAAAAACAAGCTCCTCAAGTGAATTTTGATATAACATTACGGATATCTACTAGAACAAAGAGATCAACACTTCTTAATGACTATAATGTGTATTAATAAGAGCCTGAATACAATACTAAAGCTAAAACAATCCTAAAATATTTTCACATGCTATATAAGGGATTTGGTTTATAATAGTATAGTGCAATGAAAGAAGAGATGAGTTCTATGGAACCAAATAAAGTCTAGGATCATATCAGGTTTGCCAATGGTTTAATAACCATAAGATGCAAATAGATTTCTAAGACAAAGAACTTATTAGGCAACATCGGAAGATATAAGGTAAAACTTGTAGCCAAGGGGTTTACTCAAAGGGAAGGAACTGATTATAAGGAGACCTTTTCTCCTTTATCTATAAAAGATCCATTCCATGTCATCATAGCATTGGTTGCCCACTTTGATATATATTTGCACCAATTAGATGTGAAAACAACATTTCTAAATGGAGAACTAAAGGAAGAGGTTTATATGAAACAATCTGAATGATTCTCTTCTAGCAATAGTGAGAACTAGATATTTTAGCTTAAGAAATCCACATATGACTTTAAAGAAGCCTTTTGTTTGTGGTATTTAAAATTTCATGATGTTATCCATTTTTTTCATAAAGAATATCTAGGATCAATGTATAACTAAAAGGTTGGTAAGATTAATATTTATTTTCTTATACCTTATATGGATGATATTCTACTTGAAATTAATGATAAGGGGATGCTGCATAAGGTGAAACAATTTCTTTTTAAGAATTTTGAGCTGAAGGATATGTGTGAGGCATCATATATCATTAGCATCAAGATTCATAAGGATAGATCTCAATGAATTCTAGGTTTATCTCAAGAAAACTATATCAACAAGGTCTTATAAAGGTTTTAGTTTAAATATTGTTCATCAAGTATAGGATCTATGATGAAGGTGATAGGTTTAATAAGAACCAATACCTAAATTATGACCTTCAATAGGAACAAATGAAAAACATTCCATATGCTTCCATTGTTAGAAGCCTTATATATGCTCAATTCTACATAAGACTTAACATCATATTTGTTATAGAAATGTTGAGAAGATACCAAAATAATCCAAGTTTACACCACTAGAGAGTTGCAAACAAAATCATGATGTATCTTTAAAGGAAAAAGGATAACATGCTTTTATATAGGCATAATGAAGATCTAAAAGTAATTGGGTGCTTTAATTTAGATTTTGCTAATTGTGATGATTTATATAAATCAAAAATTGGTTGTATCTTTATGCTTACTAGTGAAGCTATGTCTTGGAGGATTGCATAATAGATTATGATTGCTACTTCTGCCATGGAAGTCGAGTTCATTTCTTACTTTAAGATAACTTTACATTTGATGTAGTTGAAGACTTTCATATATGGACTTAGAATTATGGATTCTATTTCTAGGTCATTGAGGTTATATTGTGACAATTCAACCATTATTTTATGGATTAAAATAATGAAAGTTAAAGTAAGCACATCGACATTAAGTATTTAGCTATAATAGCATGTGTTAAGGAACGAAAAGTAATCATTAAATACATTAGCACTAAATTGATGATAATTGATCCTATAACTAAAGGCATATCACTAATAAGTTTCAAATATCACGTAGCAAAAATGGGACTTATTCCTATAATTTGATTTGTATTATAAATATAATTATTTATTGTTAGCGAAACTCTTATTCAGTTCTTATATTTTCTCATTTCAATGGTGCACATTTAAGTTAAATTTTGGGATGTTAAACAAACATAAGGCTTATTTATTTAAGTTATATTACCATATGTGGGTAAGAAATAGGATGCATTGTATATATAGAAGATACTACTTAATTTTAAAGGACATATCACCATGATTCATTCATTTTATTTCTTCGACGAACCCATTTTGGTGATAAGGAATTTGCATTTAGTGAAATACACAAACCAAGTGAGAGAATGTAGGGCATGCATTTATTATATTTGATAATTTTCCATATATGGTCTAATTTGTTTTCCAAAAATCAACTCCCTTAGTAACTGCCTTCTTAATAAAGGTGTTCTTGATGGAAGAAAGTCATTTTAACAACCATCTTAATAAAGGAACTCTTGATGAAGAATGCAATTTCAATAAACTTTCAAGGCTTTGGATCCCTTAAAACCTAAAACTTAGAAAAATAATTCACCCATGAAGTTAGATTGCTAAGGGTTTAGAAGAATATAATCATCAAAATTGTATTTACAACATTTGAAATTAGTTTTTTCTTATGGTTTCTTTACAAAATTTAAGACTCTTGCTACATTTTGATAAGAGCTAATCAATTTTGTAACTTGAGATAAAGATGGTAACGAATCCATTCAAAATATAAAGAAAGCCTATAAATGGATTGAAACTAAAGACATTGTAAGGAAGAATAATAATGGCATTTTACTTTTCATTAGGAGCATTGCAATATATATATATATATATATATATTAAACCTATTCTATAAAGGTAAAAACGAAATTATAGGAAGCTGGTTGTTGTACATTAGGCAAGTAGAAAATAAGACTGGAAAATCTTAATTTAAGGAATTTCCTTAATCAATAATGGAAAGACTTAATTTGAGGGATTTTCTTTATCATGTCCCCACAAGATGGAGATCTACAAGGAGAGTCCAATCTTGTCCTTCTTTAATAAAAATCAAGCACGCAGAAGTGGCTTAGTGAGTCTATCAGCTAATTGATTAGCAGAAGTGACATGAGTTACCCGAAGAGCACCACTTCAAACTTGTTCATGAATGAAATGATAGTCTAAAGCCACTTATTTCATGCACAAGTGAAAAAATAGATTGGAACACAAATTCATAACACTAATATTATCATAGTAGATTACCAGTTGATGTAGAAAAGAGACACCAAGTTCTATAAGAAGGGAAAAGATCCAACGGAGCTCGGCTACAATAGTGGCAACATAGTGATATTTAGCCTCAGTTGAAGAGTGGGCCACTATGCTCTGTTTCTTTAAGCTCCAACAGATATGATTACAGTCAAAATAGAGCAGATAGGCACTGGTAGAGGTGAAATCATCTTTGTTTCCTACCCAATCTGCATCAGAGAAAGGATGGAGAGATAAGGGTGAATGTAGATTGTTGTGCCAAATAAGTTCTAAAAATACCCAAGCTATCCTACTCGCAAGTATACGAGGAAGTTGTAGTGATTACCCAGGGTTGTCTCCTACAGAAACGAAATTGGTCCACTTAAATTAACCTTTAACAAAAGCAAAAATAAAAATAGATGCAATCCTAAACATTCTGTCCTGATTTTTAAAGTGAAGACTTTAAAGAAAATCACAAAATAGATTGAAAAGTAAATGAAATCAACTGGAAGTAAAGACAGATAGATTAATCGAAATGGAAAACTCTTGAGAATTAATTTCACTAATTTAATCTCCTATTTATGACTAAGGGGAAATGATTGGGTGTCGCCTTACTAAAATTAACAATGAGGTTCTAAGATCAACTCAAATAATAAACTAAGTCTAACTTTCGTATTCAACAAGTTATCATCCGAATTAATTATAGAAACTCAACTATTAATTAACACTTAAGTTAATATATTTCTAATTATTAACCTAAGTGTAACAATTGGGTTCTAAGATCAACTCGAATAATAAACTAAGTCTAACTTTCGTATTCAACAAGTTATTATCTGAATTAATTATGGAAACTCGACTATTAATTACCACTTAAGTTAATATATTTCTAATTCTTAACTTAAGTGTCCATAGTTTCTCATTCCATATTAAACTTCTTCTCTCGATCCTTCGTTTAGTACCAAAATGATGCAAATTTTGATCATGTTATTACATTCATTCAATTCAGAAACTATAACAACATCAGACAACAACACAGTCCCTTAATCATGCATATTTAATTCAAATAACTACATTAATCCTTAAGAAAAAGAGATCAACCGATCATAGAAATAAAAAGATTCATCATATTCAAATACTTCAATCCCATCTTTATTAGTATAAGAGAAGTATTTGAGTAGTAAACCAAGTAAATAACTGGATGAACTATGAAAAGATAACAAATAATAGTCGGCTAAGCTATGAAAGTAACAAGTTTAGTAACAACAAGAAACAGAGCAACAGATGAACAAAATAAGCAAAAAAGGATCGAGTGAGTGTGAAGGTGGTGGTCTCCTACCCCTCTCAAGCTTCCCATATTAGCTCTCGCCTTCTGCTTCAGTTTCTTCTCACCCAGATGCTTGCACTGCCTTCCCATTTCTACTATGTTTCTCTCTTCTTCCCCTCAGTTAACTGGCCTCTGCTTCCTTTCTCTCTTCTCTGACTTCTTTCTCTCTATTTGCCTCGGGTGTGTGTTGAGTGAAGAATGAAGAATGGAATGAAAGATGACATTGCCATCCTCTTATCCTTTATATTTGTAGCCTCATCTAGGTTTAGGTTTTCATGTTGTTGCCTCTACACATAACACATGATAAGTTGATGAATTAAAGAAAACAAATGGGTTCAGGGTTGACAAGTTAAGTCACCCCATGAGGGCACTTTTCATAGTGGTCACAAGTTATGTCACCACCGTGAATAATATTTGGATGTTAGTCACAATGGTGACTTACTAAGTCATCACCATGAGGTGGTGACAATTGTCACCACTTTTCTTTTTTTATTCCTCTTTTCGTTCAAAATCTACCTGACTTTCCCTTCAACCTTCATGCAAAATTTACAAAATAATTTAATTAACGTTCATGAAATATTCACACAATTTCCACTCAATTTATCTCATTTGGATCAAAACATAAGGATTTGTAACCAAAATCAAGATATGAAGGCAATTAAAAGTAATAGAAACTAGACACAATAGTTCCCCCACACTTAAACTATGCTTATCCTCAAGCAAAATAAAGAGCACTAGACTATACAAGAACAAACAATGGAAACAATAATTTTCCCAAATAATAGTCAAAGATATCAACTATCATTTCAATAAACACATCTTAAGAACTTGAAACTCATAATACTCCATGAATAAGCAATTCTTCACATATTTAGCCAACATCAACAAGCACTTCAATTAAAAGAACCATCAATAAGTGTGATAGATACTCAGTCTACTTTACATCCTCTCAAGCATTCAAAGGTAGGATATATTCACTCATCATTCATTTCATGTAAGGAATCTACCATAAACTTGTTTACTAATCCAATCTCCACCACTCATATCAATCACAAACATCAATCTAAAGGACTTTATTTTGATTGTAATAAGGTCGGGCTATAGGTAGGAAAAAGGAATATCGCAGTTTAAAACCACAAAACAAATTGAGCATTTAAAGTAATATAAAAAATGAAGTAAAAAACACTCAATTCTTTCCTTTCAAGTTAATAAGATTAGCACTCCCTTTTTTATGTCTCTCCTCTTTCCTTTCATTTTTTAATATTCTCTTCCTTCCTTTTCTTTTTTGTTTCTTTTTCTTTTTTTTCTCTTTTCTGTTTTTATTTCTTTCTATTTTTATTATTTATTTTTTTAAAACAAGGAAATCAAAAGAAGAAAAATATAAAGGAGATAAAATTACTACAACCTTACTCATTCCTAATGCAATAGCCAACTATATCCTATTATTGCCCTACGCTTATTCAAACAATTATTCCCTAAACCCAATTGTACACATTCAAATGCTCAAATAGCTACAACGAAGAGGATAAATAATTAAGGTCAAGGCTTATATTTTAGGTTTAAAGAAAGAAAAAGGTTTAATGTTAACCTTAAAAGGGGGGTTCACTAAAGCTAACATCATGGTGGCTTTTTAAGCAAAAGGGGTAAATCCTAATTGCCTTCATCATTTCAATGTTTGCATAAGATTATGTGATCTCAACTAGTATTTACATGCAAGTTCTAGAGTTCCTCAATCATGAAAGAACACTCTTAACAAAGAATACTTGAATTTGGTGTTTAATAATTCAAAAAGGCTCAAATTCTTACCAAATGAAAAGTGTCATTCATCTATCACAACAAGCTAATGTCCTTCTAACTGAAATCCTAGTCAATTAGTCTAAGCATGCAAATATACTCATTCACTCAGATTATGCATTTCTAATCTCGATTGAGTTTATATCATAACCACGCATATCTAACTACTAACTAACTACTAAATGGGAAAACAAACACACAACACATAAATAATAACTTTTTTATAACTAATACTCACCCCCTAAACACACACATCCTAATGTGGTACAAAAAAGTAAAACTTGGATCTAAGACACAAAATAGCATGAACAAGGATAAGCATTAAAACTAAAAGACATTAAACTAACAAGAAGTTAAAATAACAAAAGAAAAGGAATAAAAATACGATACGAGAGTGTGAGCAGTGGCTGCATCGATGTGGTGTGAAGTATGGCATCCTACATTGAGGAGTGGAGAACAGCTGCAAGAAGACAAATAGAAGAGATTGAAAAGTAGGCCAGCGCACACAAAGCAAACAGATTAAGTCGAGGTTCACTAAAAAGAAATAACAAACAACTAATTGAAAACAAAACAGAAATCATATAAGCTACCTCCCATTTAGCACTTCTTTAATGTCTTTTAGTTAGACACCTCAACCATTATAATCAAGGTGGATCACTCAAAGTGAGTGATTGTAATAGCTTGTTTTCCATACTAAGGGTTAGATTATTATATTATTGCATATGAGTCATATCATTTTAGCATTTATGAAATGCATTTCATTCAAATGCATATCATTAGCATACACACATGAATTATGATTTCGTACCCATTGCAAAGATAGTATATGCACTCAATTGACATATTCCAGGGTGTGAAAGGTTTAAAATGATCATGATGTGAATTGTGTATTGTTATGTCTTGAATTTTGGTTTGAATGATTACAAGTAGTAAATTTGGAATTAATTGTTACCATTAGAAAAGTGATAAATTAAAATGTAAATTTAAACTAGAAAAAATGCCATGTGGCAAGACAAATTAACATATGAAAAATTAGGATGACTAAGCCTATGAAATAAGTGACAAATGACATACATAAATAAATGACATTTGGCTTAGGTAATTAATTGAAAAATGACAACAATGAATTAGTGACAAATGGACTAGTAACTAGGTGACATTTGGAAACTTATGGAGGGATAGGTGGCTTACATGCTTAGTGACATATGCCATTGTAACATGGAGACACCTAGCATTTGATTAGTCAAGTTACTGCAGGAGTAGTTTCTGTTGTGTTCATTCTTCTCCTTTCCATTACTTTCACCACCGAAACACTCACACACTCTCATAACTTCTAAATTTTGCTTCAATTTTGTTCATAGTCACCTCAAGATCCATATAAAAATCTGCTCAAAGATAGCTATAATCCGATATCATCATTTTGCCTTTGCTGAAATCATTTTACTTCCACCTTGAATTTGTGATGATCTTGCATGCATGGAGGGCTAGGTTAACTTAATGAATTAAGGTAGAATTTGAACTAAACAAGTAAGTATTAATCTTTATGGCATGTTATAATAGAAAGATTATGATGATTGAATTGGGATAGATTGTATATGATGTTGATGTTGAAGATGTGCTGGAAAATAGAGAATGAATGGGTACTTTTCTGTTCTATTTTTGCATATATGAAAATAGTATTTTATAGGATATTTTATGGATGATTTAAGTTGGGATTTGAAGTATAATTGATGAGGAATTCATGCTAAAGATAGGTGTTATTAAGGTGTTT
>JAOTAY010000189.1:24982282-24999268 GCA_025629805.1 Erythroxylum baracoense
TTAATAATTAATGACAATATTGATAAATACAATAAATTCACACTTAAATGTTAAATTCGATAAATTCAAACTTCAAATTAAGCATTTTATCGATGGTGTAGCATTCAATTTCTCAAATTCACACAACAATTATAAAGAAACAATTCAAACATCATAAAAGGCATTTTATCGAACACTTCATAGGCAATATGTATAATCTCAATCTGACCACAAATCAAGTGCATTTTTCTATTATTTACCAACAATAACACATATAAACAACAAATAAACCAATAATTACATGAAAAAAATCACAAACAATAACAATAATCAAGCAAGATTTCATCACCAAACACTCACGGTTAACACTAAAAACATGTTTTTTTTGGGAGAAATAACAAACCCATTAGAGAGCTTACCTCAAACGACGCACGATGAGTAAGAAAATAGTCAAAAAATGGTCAGAAAATGCAAGAGAGAGTGTCGAAAAACACAGGGCGATCGCGAGGAGAGAAGAAGAAATGTGTGGGAGTGGGGGGAAGGGAGGGCAGCTGCGCGAGTTATAGGCATCAGAATACCAACGGAATATATATTCCGTCGGTAATTTAGGTTTACCTCGTCGTCTTTAAGGAACCGACGAAGGATATTGCTGATAAATACCGACGAAATATATATTCCGTCAGTATTTGAATTTCCAAATTACTTGGTTACCGCTTTTTTTATGACGAAACACATAAGTCTGTCGGTAAAATTAATGAAACCCACGTCATGTGTTCTTGTTAAAACCGATGAATTACCGACGGAACATGTAATCCGTCGGTAAATTAGGTTTACCTCGTCGTCTTTAAACGGACGATGAAGCAAATTGCCGACAAATACCGACGGAATACATATTCCGTCGGTATATGAATTTCCAAATTATTTGACCTACCTCTCTTTTAGCAATGGCATAACATCACTCTGTCCGTATTTAAGTTTCCCAACGATGAATTACCGATAGTTGACCAATTTTGTCGGTAGAGTTAATAACAGATATTGACGGAACGCATTACGTCGGTAATTGTGAGATGCTAATTGATTGCGGGTGTAATTCCTACAATTATTACCGACGGATATTTCTTATCCGTCGGTCAAATTCTGACAAACATAATTCTGTCGGTATATATCCGAAGCAATTACATTACGGGAACCATTTCTGCAATTTATTCCGATGTCGTAAGTCATGTTGTCGCTATATGTCGTCGAAGATTTTGCGCGAAATTCTTTCCCTCCATTATTTTCGATGGATATACTCTTCCGTCGGATAATATAAACAGTATTGTTTATTTACCGACGGACAATGATATTCCATCAGTAATTAGCGTCAGTTTTAAGTCTGTCGGTAAATTTCTGCCGCTATTTTATGATTTTCTTATAGTTTGATTATGCTATTACATCCATTCAGTTCAGAAACTATAAGAACATCAGAAAATAACACAGTACCTCAATTATGCATATTTGACTAAAATAGCTACATTAATCCTCAAGAGAAAGAGATCAACCCATCACGGAAATAATAAAATTCATCATAGTCAAATACTTCAATCCTATCTTTATCAGTATGAGAAAAGTATTTAAGTAGTAAACCAAGTAAATAACTGAATGAACTATGAAAAGATAACAAATAACAGTTGGCTAAGCTATGAAAGTAACAAATTTAGTAACAACAAGAAACAGAGCAACAGATGAACAAAATAAGCAAACAAAGATCAAGTGAGTGTGAAGGCGATGCTCTCCTGCGCCTCTCAAACTTCTTGCATTAGCTCTCGCCTTCTGCTTCAGCTTCTTCTCTCCAAAATGCTCGCACTGCCTTCCCCTCGTTGCTATGTTTCTCTCTTCTTTCCCTCAGTCGATTGGTCTCTGCTTCCTTTCTTTCTTTTTTGACATCTTTCCCTCTATTTACCTCGGGTGTTTGTTGAGTAAAGAATGAAGAATGGAATGAAAGATGTCACCGCCACCCACCTATCCTTTCTATTTGTAGCCTTATCTAGGTTTAAGTTTTCATACTGCCACCTCTGCACATGACATGTGATAAGTTGATGAATTAAAAAAACAAATGGGTTACAGAGGTGACAAGTTAAGTCATCTCGTGAGGGCACTTGTCACGGTGGTGACTTAACTTGTCATCACCGTGACACCGTTAACTTGTTACCATCGTGACTTAACTTGTCACCACCATGACATCGTTAACTTGTCACCATCGTGACACCGTGACTAACACTTAAATGTTAGTCACGGTGGTGACTTGACTTGTTATGTCACCACCGTGACTAACATTTGGATGTTAGTCACTTCACTTGTCACCAATGTTTTTCTTTTTTTATTCCTCTTTTCAAGCAAAATTTATATGACTTTCCCCATTATTCAAGGAAAAGGTATGTGAAGGAGTGTGTGGAGATTTTGAACCAGTGTGGGTGATAGAGAGACTCATGCCATTTCCAATCACAATATCAACAGAACCATCATAAGGTGTATGCATAGAAATATTATGACATGATGCGAAGTTCCACTGTCAAGAAGTCAGCTAGAAATGTCAGGCATCTTGAAGATTGTGAGGTTGGCTCATGGTTGTCATGGTTCTGTGCTGCAGGATTGCCATTTTGGAGCTTAACATGAGGTTGGAGGTGGTTGTAGGTGTAGATGCATATGACGAACCACAAGGCATTGTGTGACAGTGTGACCTTGAGTACGACACTATTGACAACGACCTAGGAATGGTCGAGGAAAGGGATGACTGCTCTTTTTGTGGTGTTCATGAAGCCTGAGACAAGAACATTCGTTGATGTGCATTGACTTTGGTGTCCACGATTTCTTGGAGTGAATTGGGAATGAGCTGAATTTACAATGGCAAGAAATGGAGAGGATTTGGAATGATGGATGCGCAGTGATAACTCCTTATTGATTAACTTTTCATGGAGTTCATCAAATGAAATCGGTGTGTCGCAGCCATTAATGACATCAACGATGGGCTTATAATCTTCATCAAGGCCATCGAGAATTTTCATAATAAGATCCTCATGATCCATAGGTTTACTAAGTGTCGCAAGTTCGTCAACACAAGTTTTAATAAACTACATATAGTCAGAGATTATTTTGGTACCCTTAGTAGCTTGCTTTTTTTGTTCCTTGATCTGCTTGATGTGTCTACAAGAAGGCCTAGCATAAGTGTTAGCAAGAAATTGCCAAGCCTCTTTTGATGTCTATGATTGAGAAATAAGAGGTATGAGAGACGAGGTGAGAGAGCCAACAAAAGCACCAAAAATGAGGTTATCTTGGCGAAAACTTTTTTGGTATTCTAAATTAGGAGTGGTAGTATTATTTGTAGTGATTGTGGCCAAGGGAGAGGGACAACAACCATCAATAAACTTGTAAATATCATAACCTAATAGAAATGCTTCCATTTGGAGTTTCCAAGAGAGATAGTTGGTAGAGGTGAGTTTGATGGAGTTGTTAATATTGATAACAGCAAGAGGTTTGGTGGGTTCATATGTATTAGGAATTGTTAGTTGATTGTTTTCATTAGCCATGGTATTGTCTGTGTGGTAGGTGCTTGAAGAAGAAATAAGAAAAAGGTTTCAAATTCCAAAGACGATGACTCTGATACCATAAAGATATTGTAAGGAAGAAGAATTATGGCATTTTACTTTTCGTGACTACAACAAAAAGTACTTTAAGCAACATTATATTTGCAACACTTTAAAATATGTTGCTTGAAATTAATATAATGTAACACTTTTAAAATCATAGCCTATAATAATATTAAAAAGCAACAATAATACTAAATTGTTGCTATATGTTAAAAAAGCAACAAAATTAAAATGTCGTTGCATCATCTTAATACTTCCCTAAACATTAACAATTTTGAGACTTTTCGTTAATCCTTCTTTTATATTCTTCGTTTCTCTCTACTTCGTCTCCTCAGCAATGGAGTATGATTTCTGAAACCGAAAGAGCTTATTGTATAACACATAAATCCTACCATTTAGGCCCACTTCATTGCCATCAATGTCGTCAAATCACCCGATGTATAGTCATTCTCTATATTCAAGAGTTAGTCAATTTGGTCCGTTTGTCGGTTCTCCTTTGGATCATCACCAAGAATCTCTTTACCAAACTTCTACTCCTTTCTATTCTTCTAGTATTTTTGATCTCGAATACAGATTTGTATTCTTATGGATTGATAGCTTTTACAATTGGAGGATTTCAATATGTAATTATATCAAATCTCTCTATGTAAACATTGAATCAAATGCTTGATTGATTATTGTTTTGTGTTTTTACAGCTGGATGAGGAATTCGAGTAACCCTAAAACCTAAGTTTTTTTATGCTTTTAACCTTTTGATGTTTGTCTGATTTATTGTGCTTTCCTTAAATTGGGTATTATAGCCTTAATTGGCTCCTTTGTCTCTTTCCCTAGTCATTCACTTCTGTCTCTTTGTCGACTCTACGAAACTAGATCAGGTACTCCTATATATTATGGGTTTTTCTATGTATAAATTTGTAATTTTCTATGTTCTGAAACATGCGAGTTCTGTTAATTGGTGTGGTGATTGTTATTTGGAGATCAAAGATAGATTTCTAATTTTTAGTTTGTTTCCATTAGCATATTATGCTTTAAGATTATTCAACTAAAACTTCCACCTGTAACCTTCACAATCTTCTTATCTCAATTTTTTCCTTCTTCTTCTGTTCTAAATGTTGTGAAAATTGACGAGATTAGAGCAAGTTTGTAGCTAAATAGGACTGAAGAAATAGTAATGATCACACAAATTTTATGTGAAAAACTCCTAAATTAGGGTAAAAACCACAGGCAAGGATAGAAGAACTTTACTAATGAGAAAATCCAAGAATTATAAGGAGAAAACTACACTCACAAAAATACATAGAATATTTTTTGTATATCTCTTTTTTCTTTTTCTCACCTCACGTCTCTCTTTCTTTTGTTCTACCTATATGCAATCTCTTTATTCATCTCCTGCCTATGAATGAAGATATGGTCAAGCATGGTAGGTACCATATTTGACAATTCTCCCATTTAAAGATTTGATTGAGAGTCAATTAGATCTTCACACTATTCTTTTCACCTTACTGCTTCATGTTGCTTACGTCTCTATCAGGCCACACGAGGATAGACACCACATAAACTTGTCAACGTTGATTGCTTTTTTCATAAAATCTACCAAGTTATCCATGGTATGAATTTTCTGAATATCCACCTTTCATTCTTCCACTTTCTCATGAATGAAGTGGTATTGATCGAATGTGTTTTGTCTTTGAATGAAATGTTGTATTCCTTGCAAGATGCAAAGCACTTTGGTTATCACAAAACAAAGTAATATTCTCTTGTTTATACCTAAGTTCTTCCAACAACATCTTCAACCACGCTGGTTCTTTACTGGCTTATGTAGCTGCTACATATTCTACTTCTATTATTGACGTAGCCACAACTGATTGCAATTTTGAAACCCAACTCATAGCTCCTTTAGCTAGTGTAAACACATATCCTGTAGTGGATTTACTTTTATAAAGATCACCTGCATAATCAGCATCAACATATCCTTTGATAGTAAAATCTGATCCTCCATAATATAATGCAACATTTGAGGTTCCCTTGATATATCTAAGAATTCACTTAACTGTATTCTAATGCTCTCAACCAGGATTCACCATTTATCGACTAACTAGTCCCACTGCATGTGCAATGTCTGGTCTTGTATAAATCTTAGCAAACATTAAGCTTCCCACTGCTGATGCATACGGTACTCGAGACATCTCCATCCTCTCTTTTTCATTGCTAGGACTCATATTTGAGGATAACTTGAAATTAACAGGAAGAGGGGTATAAATTGACTTACAATTTTGCATGTTAAATCATCACAAGATCTTCTTTAAATAATTCTTCTGAACATCTGATTATTATTTCTGTCTCGGTGAATTTGCATCCTTATAATCTTGTTTATTAGTCCCAAGTCCTTCATTTCAAATTCCCTAGCCAACTGTGCCTTCAATTCTTTGATACGATCATTGTTGGGGCCTACTACCAACATGTCGTCTAGATACAATAGTAAGACTAGAAAATCATCTTTCTCAAATCTCTTGAAATATGCACAAAGGTCTGCATTTAGTCTGCTGTATCCAAGGCTCATGATGAAGGAATCAAATCTCTTATACCAACACCTCAGTGTCTGCTTTAAACCATACAGAGATTTATTCAACCTGCAAACCAAGTTCTCTTTTCCTTTTTCTTCAAAACCTTCTAGCTGGAGCATATAAATTTCTTCTTCAAGATCTCCATGAAGAAATGCAGTTTTCACATCTAGCTGTTCAAGATGCAAGTCAAATGTAGCACACATCGCCAGGACTACTTGAACTATAGTGAGTCGAACCACAGAAGAAAATATTTCATTGAAGTCAATTCCTTCCTTCTGAGCATATCCCTTTACCACCAATCTAGCACGATATCGCTCTACTTGATTATCACCACTCCGCTTGATCTTGTAATAGTGATACCAGCTCCCATGTCTTATTCTTATATAGGCTTCAATTTCTTTCTGCATTACCGCCATCCATTAAGATGCATCTGAATTATTCATTGCTTCATGAAGAGTTGATGGCTCTCCATCCTTAGTTAAAAGACAATATGCAATATTACTCTCCATAATATAATTTGAGTACCAACTCGGTGCTCTTCTTATGCAAGTTGATCTCTAAGTATCTGAAACATCAGATTCGACTGGTTCTTGCTCCTTGTGCTCTGGTGTAGCTTCAGAAGAATCATTTTGATCAAATTCCCTTTTCACCTGTACTGTTGTAGTCTTTGAATTCTCTTTTGAAGTGCTAACATCTTCTGTTTGCTCTTGATCATTATCTTCCAAGAAAATAACATCTCTGTTGATAACAATCTTATGGGCAGTGGGATCCCAAGACGATACCTATTTACTCCTTCAGCATATCCTAAGAAAATACATCTTCTAAATTTTGGATCCAACTTTGTAGTTTCTTGGGTATTAAACATCACATAGGCAGGACTTCTAAATATATGGAGGTTGTAATAATTCACTAGTTTACTAGTCCACATCTCCATCGGCGTCTTCAATTCAATTGCAGTTGATGGAGCTCGATTCACCACATAACAGGTGGTATTGACTGCTTCTGTCCAGAATTTCTTATCTAAGCTTGCAGTTCTCAACATCGCTCTTGTGCTTTCCAATAGAGTTCTATTCATTCGCTCTGCTACCCTATTTTGTTGAGGAATGTATACCATCATGAACTGCCTTTTGTTGCCTTCTTGCTTGCAAAATTTATCAAATTCTTTACCAGTATATTCGCCTCCATTATCTGAGCGCAAACACTTGATCTTCTTACCAGATTCAAGTTCCACCCACGCTTTGTAAAATTAGAAAGTTGGAAACATATTTGCCTTCCTCTTGATAGGAAACACTCAACATCTCCTCGAATAATCATCAATGAACGATACAAAGAAATTTGCTCCTCCTAGGGACGTAACTAGTGATTGCCATACATTTGAGTGAATCAATTCTATAATTTCTTTGCTTCTGAACTTCGATGTGTTGAACTTCAATCGATGTTGCTCACTAACAATGCAATGCTCACAGAAGGGTAATGATAACTTTGTGAGACCTGGAAGTAGATTATGCCATGTCATTGCATATTTTTCACCTAGACTTGTCACAACAATTGATGCTTCTCCTTCTTACAAAGTTTCTCCCTTCAGCACGTACAAATTTGCAACTATATTCTCTACTTTCATAAATACAAGCGCTCCTTTAATCACCTTCATGATGTTGTTCTGAATCTCAAATCTGACACTGAGATCTTCTAGTTACCCTACAGACAACAAATTTTTCTTCAGGCCCTCCATGTGTCGTACTTTTTTAATAGTCTGAGTTGTCCCATCATACATCTTTAACTTGATGGTGTTAATACCAATGATCTTCAAAGCTTGATCATTACAGCTGTACACAAATCCCCCAAAGATAGATTTATATTGATGAAATCATTCTTTTTGAGAGGTTATATGAAAAGTAGCTGCTGAATCGAAAGTTCATACATCAAGAAATCTTCTCTTGCCTCCAATAGTCGTTGTCGCTTCACAGAGCATTACACCTCCATCATCTAAAGTATTTGCCACATTTCCTTGAGGAATAAAATCTTTCTTATTTAGATTCCAACAATCATTCTTTAGGTGACATTTCTTGCCACAATTGTAGCACTTGAAATTCTTCTTACTCTTGGATTTTGATATACCATGGCTATGACTCCCACTTGCGCCACATTTTATTGATCTTCCTCTTGTCACCACCAAGGCCTCCGTTTGTTGCGAATTTGCTAGCTTGTTTTCCTTACTTTTGCGCTGACTCTCTTCTTCCAGAATAGTAGCTGCAATATGTCAAAGACTAGAATGTCTGTATTATTTGTTAAATTGATGACAAGTTAATCATACAAATCTAGTAGACTTTGAAGTAGAAGTTCCGCACGTTCACTTATTGCTATTGTGTGCCCCTATTATGCAAGTTGCGAAAATAGAGTATTAAAAATTATTTAAGTGCTTCGTCACTGAAATGGATTCCACAATACGTAAAGTGTATAGTTTCCTCTTCAAAAAACTTTGTTATGGAGTGATTTGGCCTCATATAATTTTGTGAGGTGATCCCATATTTCCTTCGCAGTCTTCTTTTCCTCTATGCTAGATAATACTCTATCAGCTAAAGCTAGGTGAAGATTAGCTACAGAATTCCTATCCATCTCGTTCCACTTTTCATCTGTGACTCCAGCTAGTCATTTACTAATGGCTGCCAGACAATTATCTTTCCTCAAGATTGCTTTTATCTTCAGCTTCTACAGTGAGAAATTGCTCCAGTTGAAGTTTTCAATGTCGTACTTTGTCACCATTACTTCTATCACAATCGCTTTATGAATAGTGTCTTTGACAAGCTGAATAATATTCTAGCTTATCTTTTGATGTGAAGGATCCACTTTTAATGGCAACCATAGAGCATACAATAAGTATATGACAATGGCGATTCTAGAGGCTTGGTGGTGGTCAAGGAGAGTGGTGATGGTTGTAGTTACTGGCTACCTCTATTTAAAGTGAGGAAGGATGGTATTGCTAGCAATTTTTCCAGTTAAGAAAATTAAGCGATATAATGAATCCAAAAAACAAAAATAGAAATATCAATATGGAAAATTATAAAGTAAGGAAGGATAGTATCCATAGCAATTTTTCCAGTAAGAAAAATTAATTGATATAATGAATCCAAAAAACATGAATAGAAATATCAATATGGAAAATTTTGAAAGAATCCCAATGTGAGCTCAGGGATACATCAATTTAAAGTTGGCAAAAAGTGCATAAATCTTAACTTTTTCATCAAAATACAAGTCAGATCATGATATTTTAGAACATTCAAAATAAACTACAACATTCATAAAAGATCCAATTTAAGTTCTAACCGGATGAAAATGATGATAGAGTTATGTCTCTATCTATTATGTGCTACGATAGTGATAGTACAAATTTATTATTTTTTGTTAGTCATATAGGTCCTATTATACCGCCCGGTATACATTTGCTACAATAGGACCTATATATTTTAATTAAACTTAAATTAATTTTAAACTAAATTTTCTTAATTTTAATTATATATAATTTTAATTAAAATTAATAAATTTAATTTAACCTAAATAATATAACTTAATACTAATTATACTAATTTTAACCAACAAAACCTTAATTACTATTAAATTCCCCGATTAACTTCGTTAGTTCATGTCATCTAAAAACTTAAAGAAATCTTAGTTCGTAAAATTCCCTATCTGTACCTCATAAACAATAAAGCATTCTTAGGTGGGATGCATATACTAATCCGTTAATGCACCCTCCTATTCCCTCCATCAAAGTTGTTATCTTTAAACTCGATCTCCTCAAACACATTCCTCATTAAGGATATATTCTCTAGGTTTCTTCTGGCATGCATTCTTGAGGATGAGGCAAACATTATTAAGGTTAAGTTATATTATTTAGATTAAATTAGGTTTATTAGGAACAGTAACTTTATTATCCTTCTCTTTCCCTCTCTTTGAACAATAACTTTCCTCTCTTGGCAAGGCTCAGAAGTAGTTGCAGGTCAGTTTCCACTTAGGAAAGGCTGAAGCGAATGTATACCAAGACTTGTTTCATTGGAAATTCTTTTCTTTATTACTTGCATAATTTAATTATTTTCTTTACCACAAAGTTTTATATCATTATAACTCCCATTTTGTTAAATATTTCTTACGTAATGGTTGACGAGCTAGGTTTCCTCATAGAAATGATCCATACTTTCCTAAACTATATTTGTTTTTGTTGCATAAATTTATAATTTAATTTGGGCATAAATGAAAATAACACCGAATTTTGATGTCAATTATTGGTTTATATATATTTGTTAGGGATCTTTAAAGAAAGTTGATTTATATTATAATCTAAAGATTGTGAAAAAGTTAAAAAAGAAAAAAATGAAAGTAGTGCAACACAGTTAGTGAAACAACAAAAATCGTGACTAATAGTTGAACATTACGAGAACTTGCCTCTCTAGATTCGAGTCAACAATCTCATTGCATTTCTTTTCCAAATTTAGATGCTAACACTACAATTATTTATTTAGATTAGTCCATCTTTTGCTTTTTTTTTGTAGCTCCGTAGGAGAGTGTCCTCGTAAAACATTCAAAAGAATTTCACATGGTATGTATGGTTATAAAACCAAATGGAGGTAAATAAAAAAAAGCTTTTCCATTCTCTTTAAAGAATAATGCATATGACTGGTTATACTATTTACCATCTGGAAGTTTCAACATTTGGAATGAAATGAAAAGATTTCTCTTGGTAAAATCAAAAAGGAGATTTGTAAGATTAAACAACATAGCAGTGAAACTTTGTTATGAGTATTGAGTGTAGCTTTATGCAAGTTGTTCACATCACCTAATTAGTGACCAATTCCTCATTTAATATTTTTATGAAGGTCTTCTGTTGTATATAAATCACATCAATTTAGGACTAGACTATACCAGTCATCTTGTAAATAACGTATATATTTCTTCTTTTGAAAGATGACTAAATGAACTAGCTTCTATTGTTTATCCTTTGGATATAGGAAAAATGGAAGTAGAAAAAGCTTGCAAAATATATTTTCCGTAGTAGGACATTCAATTGATATGTCTAAGATTACAAGAAGATTTGGTAGAATAGGTAAATGTAGTAGGAGGTTTTTCGGAATAGCCTCCATATCAATGCAACCCATATTATATCACTTACAACCTTTCGGAGAGACCATCTAAATTTTCTACATGGTAAGGCATTGGTGAATCTACCATCGACTAACTTTCAACAGTATAGACAACTCCATCCTCTTTAGTAGCAGCAGCAAGCTCAAACATTTAATTCAGGTATATCTGTTGAAGACAATGTTAAAACATTAGCTACTAACACCATTTAACTTCAACATGAGACTAAAACTAGTATTTAAAATTTGAAGAGTCAGATGGCTACTATAGTTAATTATTTCAAGACACAATTTTAGTAAATTACAATCTTAAACAGTAGTAAATTCAAAAGAAGACGCTTACACGATGATATTGAGAAGCAAAAAAGAATTGGATCTTCCAAACAAAAAATCACCTATGGAATCACAAAAAGAAAAGGAGGGGGTAACTAACACTCCCAACTGAAAGCTGTTGATAGGTAAACATCATCCTTTAATTAAATATGAACCTATTCTTCCTTTTCCAAAAGCTTTAGCAAATAATTGGAAATATGAGCATAATTTGGAGTTATATGAAATTTACAAAAAATGCAAGGTAAATATTATATTTTTGATGCTATTAAAAAAGTGTCTCACTATGCTAAATTTTTAAAGGATTTATGTACAGTGAAAAATAAGCAACATGTTAAGAGATGTGAAAAAGATCAATATTGGAGGAAATGTTTTGGCAATTGTTTAAGGAAACCTTTCTAAAAAATGTAAGGACCCATATATGTTTTATATTCCTTGCATATGTTAGAATTGGGAGCATTTATTAACATTATCCTATATTCCATCTACTCAGTTTTAAATCTTGGACCTTTGAAAAAAACTAGTATAGTGATATAGTTAGCTAATCAATCTAATGCGTATCCTAATGGGTTAGTTGAAAATGTCCTCATTCAAGTTAAAGATAAGCTAATTTTCATGCATATTGTTATGCCTTAGACATGAAAAATAATGATCAATCATATCCTATTTTATTAAGAAGGCCTTTTCTTAACACTATATAAAAAAAATGATGTTCATAATGGTACATTGATGATAGAATTCGGTGGAGACTCTTTGCAATTTAATATATACAATGTAATGAAATACCTTAATGTTAACTACCTTATTTATGCAATTGATTTAATTAATTCATTAAATAGGATATTTTTGAGTTGAAAGGAAAAAATGAATTGAAAATAGCCATACATGAACACATTTTTGAAGAAAATAATGAATTAAATTTCATCCTTAACTTACAAGAACATGTGGTAAAACTAAATAATTTAAAGTAGTTGAAATTGACAAGTAAGTTTCTTTATATTGATGTTGAAATACCTAATGGGAAAATCTTGCCATCAATTTTGTAGGAACCAATGCTAGAATTAAAACCATTCCTAAACCGTTTAAAATATGTGTATTTAGGAGAATAAGGGACACTACCCATGATTATTTCTAACAAAATAAATTATTAGAAATAAGAAAAATTAGTATAAGTATTGAAAATCATAAAACAATAATTGGATGGAATATTTCAGACATTAGAGGAATAAGTTCTTTTATAAGTATGCATTAAATTGTGTGGGAAGTTGAATCTGCCTATGATTGAGGTGCTGAAAAGGGATATTTTGAAGCTTCTTTAAGCTAAAGTAATCTATCTGATTTTGGATAATGAGTGGGTAAGCTTTGCTCAGGTTGTCCAAAAAACGTTTGGCATTATACAAGTCAGAAATTGAAGCAATGAATTGGTGGCCATCCTAGTTCAAAATGGGTGGCAAGTTTGTATTGATTACAAAAAATTAAGTGATGTAACCTGAAGGGATCATTTTCCTTTACTCGTTTATTGATTAGATGTTAGATAGGCAAAAGATGTATGCCCATTCGAAACTTTCACATATCGACGAATGCCATTTGGAGCTTGTAATACATTGACTACTTTTTAAAGATGTTTGGTAAGTATATTTTCAGATTATGTCAACAATATCATGGAACTTTTCATGAATGACTTTATTATGCATAGAGATTCATTTGACAATTGTTTGCTTAATTTGACATTTTTGTTGCAACGATGTATAGAAACTAACTATATTTTAAACTTCAAAAATCAGTTAATAGTGGAACAAGGTATTATTTTATAACATATTGTTTTAGCTAGAAATTTGGAAGTAGATAAAGAAAAAATTGATATTATTTAATATCTTCCTTACAAGGTTAGCGTTCTGAAGTTTTTTCTTTTCTTATATGTATAGGCTTACATTAGTGATTGGTTAAGTATTTTTCTCACATCGCATTGCCTCTTTGTAAGTTGTTGTGGAAAGACGTGGCTTCGAGTTCAATGATGAATGTAAAAATGTGTTTAATAAATTAAAATAATTGTTAATAGTTATACCAATTATTTAAGTTAAAATAATTGTTAATGTTTATACCAATTATTTAGCTGCTAAATTGGAGTCTTCTAATCGAGATAATGTGCGATGCAAGTGATCATGCCATTTGAGCTATTTTAGGTCAATGAGTTAGGAAAGCACTGTATATTATATACTACGCATCAATGACATTGAATAATGCCTAAAGAAATTATTTGTTTACTGAGAAACAACTCATAGCTATTGTCTTTTCTTTAAAAAAGTTTTGTTATTTTTATTGGGTACCAAGGAAATGATCATGTAACCCTTAGGAATTTAATGACTAAGAAAGATGCAAAATTGAGAATAATAAGGTGGATTCTTTTTTTCAGTAAACTTTTTGTTTTTGGATATCAAAGATAAAAGCGGAGGAAAAAATATAATAGTTGACCATTTGAGCCATCTATTTCATTGATAAAGCTAAAAAAATTTAGAAGAAGAATTGCCTGATGAACCATTATTTACTACAAGCCTAAGACTTCCACGGAATGCTGTTAATTATTTAGTTACTTATTGCATACTTGTTAGTTTGTCTAAAGCTCAAGAGATAGGCTTAAAAGTGATGCAAAAATACTACATATGGCATGATCCATATCTTTGGAAACATTGTGCTGACTAGGTAATAAGAAGCTGTGTACCTGAAACTTAAATTTCTTCCGTTCTTACCTTGTACCATTTATAAGCTTGTTGAGAACATTTTGGAGCTAAAAGAATAGCTAGGGAAGTGTTAGATTATGGTTTCTTTTGGCCTTCTTTATTTTGAGATGCATACTCCTTTTATAAGTCTTATGAATGTTGCCAAAGCCTAGTTAATATTTTATAGTGAAATAAAATGGCCTAAATTCCAATTTGAGAATGTGAAAATTTTAATATATGGTGTATTGATTTTATATGATCATTTCTTGTTTCTTTTAGGTATGTTCACATTTTATTAGTTATTGATATGTTCACATTTTATTAGTTATTGACTATGTTTTGAAGTGGGTGAAAGCAAAGGTCACTTGAACTAGTGATTCTAAAGTGTTTGTAGGTTTCTTAAAATCCAACATATTCAGTAGATTGTATTCCAAAAGCTTTAATTAGTGGTCAAGGGATGCATTTTTGTAATTGGTTTATTAAAGCATTATTAGAGAAATATGGCGTTACATACAAAATTGCTATGTCATACCATTCGCAAACTAATGGACCAGCTAAAGATTCAAATCGAGAAATGAATTCAATTATAGAGAAAACAGTAAGTCTAAGCAAAATAGATTAGAGTTTACGGTTGGATTATGTATTATAGGTATATAAAGCACCTTATAAAATACTAATCAGTCTATATCAGTATCGGTTGGTATCTGGTATGCCATGTCATCTTATTATTGATATAACATAAGATATATTCTGATATTAAATAATACAATATGAATTTGGTTAAAAGTGGTGTATATAGGAAATTACAGTTGTAAGAACTATAAGAAATTCATAATCACGGTTACAGAAGTTCCATAATTTATAAGAAGAAACAAAAGTTTTATATGATGACATGATTTCTAAGAAAGAATTCTTTGTTGAATAAAAAGTTCTCCTTTATCATTCAAAACGTTAATTATTCCCAAGCGAGTTGCAATCTCATTAGATTGGAGCTTTTATTGTGTCTAACATAATTTGTATAATGTAATTAAAATTCAAAGTTTAACAACTTTGAAAGTCTTTAAAGTTAATAACAATAAGCTTAAACCTTTTTACGAAAGTGTGCAAATGAAAAATATAAAATATGTGTAACTGGGGGATCTCATTTACACAAATCAATAGCAAAAAAATTAAGTTGAGCATATAATGATAAACTAAGACCTTACCTAGTAGGTAACCCAAACATTAAATTTTATTTTGTACATTTTCGTTTGTTTAAAAATATTTAACTTTTATAGTTTCGTAGATTTCCAGTATAGATTTTTTAATATATTCGTATAAAAATAAAAATAAAAATAAAAATAAAATAAAGCAATCAATAAAATAATAATAAAATTTTATTCTTTTTTACTTTTGGTTATCTGGCCTCCTCTCATCATGATGCACCTCCACACTCTTGCCCCTTACCCCCCCTCCATAAGTGCACTTCACTATTTATTTAGTTTAAATAATGATTCGTTATTGCTAAGATACATGTTATGTATCTTATTATTAATTTTGACATTATTTGATAATTGGACTTTCAAGATAATGTTGATTTGGTTCAAACTCTAAACTAAATGGGATAGAATATTCCTTGAATTTGATTGGTCAATGATAGCTAGACCATGGCTTTTTGTGTGATAAAACAATACGTCTTGTTTGACTTAGATTCTTGGACAATGGTTTAAAGGTGATAGAACTCTACCTTGAGTTGATGTGTGTGAGGATCATGTTTTGGGTGGGCTGAAGTGTATTGTGAGAAATCTAGAGATGTTGGATGGGTCCTTAGTGATTAAAAAAGATACACATGTTGATGGGTGTATGTGTGAAGCTGTAAACTTCTTTGTGAATTCTTTTTGGGCATGACTTTAACTCGGTTCAATTGCGAATTAATTTTGGTTGTGTTGAATGAAGTACTCTACTAAGTGAAGACTTCTTTATGAAGAGCTCTATTGGGTTAACATTTCAATGATGAAATGTTTATTGATTTGAGAAGTTTTGTGGCTGCTATGTATGGGATGTTTCAGTGACTATATCGAAGATTCATAGCAGCAGTCTTGGTAGACAATTTCCCGTTCTTTTGTTGATGAAGCTACATATTTAGGGAAGTTGCTTTTTCTCTTAAGTGTTGTCTTTGTTTATGTTAGTTATTGTTTAATCACTTGAGTTGTTTATTTTGTTTTGTTATCATTAAACATTGTTTGAGAAAATCCTCTATTGAGGTTAATACGAGGCGGTTGTACTATTGAGTGTGAAATTCTTCCACAGGTTATGACAAAGTTATAAATACCGTACTGGGCTCGGTACCAGATTGAGTTCTGGAACAGAATTGTACCGATACTGGTCAGTACCAAGTACCGTTTCCGGTAATTTTTTAAATTTATAAAATAGCCCCTAAAATTTTTAAAATTTACAAAATAGTCCATTAGTATATTGTACAGTTGTAGTGTATACTTTACTAGTTTACTGTTTACATCAACCATGTTTTCAAAAATCTTAATAATAAATAATAATGACAATTAATATGAAATAACAATAATTTTTATAGTCAATTAATTATTTACCTAGCTAAAACTAATACTCAAATAGGCAAATACTATCATTAACTACAATCGAA
>JAOTAY010000189.1:25048833-25114119 GCA_025629805.1 Erythroxylum baracoense
AACCTAGCTTAGCTTTCTTTCTCTCCTTTCTTTTCTCTCCAACGACACTCTCTCCCTCTTCTATCTTCTAATTTTCACTTTTTTGGCTTCTTCACATGGAAGTCCACCTTTCATCTTCACCTTTTTACCCTTAATGAGCCTAAAAAGTCTATTTTATCCTTCCTTATAAGCTTAGGTTCTTTTAACCTTAAGTAGTCTTCCAAAAATGCCCTTTATGAAATCTTACTACCTTATCACTTTAATTCAATTAACGTATGTCATCTAATCTTACTAACACTAACATAATAATAACTCCAAAAATTAAATTCATCAAAACCTCATAATTCACTTAATCATGCTTAACTAGAGAAAAAAATCTGGAGGCCAACAGACTGAGAATGATTTACTTCAACTTAATCCAAGTAAGGCTCCAAACCCTGATGGATTGAATGCCTTATATTAGTAGAAGTCCCAGCCTTAGATCAAAGAGGCAATCAAGGAAGCAATACTAGAATTCTTTCAAAAAGGGAAATTTTTTAGGGAAGTTAATAGAAAATTTATCACCTTTTTTCTAAAACGTCAAATCCTTCTTCCATTATGGACTTTAGAACTATCTCATGTTACAACACCTTATACAAGCTAATTTATAAGATCCTTTCTATAAGACTGAAAGCTATGATAAGTAGGATTATCACTGGTACTTAAGGAGCATTTTTGCAGAACGGATTGATAGGTGACAACATTCTTCTTGCATAAGAGTTATTCAAATCATATGGTAGGAAGAATTCCTTGGTATTTGCATAATAAAAGTATATTTTTATAGAGTTTTTAAGTCTATTAGCTGATCCTTTTTTTTGGCATATGCTAAAAGTTTTTAGGTTCCCAAAAACTTTCATCAGATGGATTCAACAATGTTAACCACTACATCCTTTGATATCCTTATAAATATGATTCTTACAAAGAGTTTCCCTAGTGGTAAGGTGTTAAGACAAGAGGACTCCGTATACCCTTATCTATTCATCTTATACATAAATTCTCTAATAAAGCTTATTGAATATAATATTAGCAATGATCCTAAAGCATTATGGGTGAGTTGGATTCACGTTTACTTCTTGAAAGGAAAAAGCTTTTATGAAGTTGAGAGTTCACCAAATACCTTCAGGTTTATGAAATAGCTACCAAGTTTGAGGGAACACCTACATACCAATATTTAATGTAGATAGGGGATAATGAGCTAACATCCTTGTGTTTTGATAATTAGATGGCTCACTTACCAATCATCAGCTTATTAGCTCCTTCTCGCACCTATATCCCTATAGCACTAAGGTTAGTAGCATCATCAGTAATGGGAAAATTAGGGAATGGCATAGGAAGGCACATTAAATGTTAGGTGTATCAAGTCTATTAGAACTTCCTGATGCTAATTTAGTAAACCCATATATCTAGAAAAACTAGGGATGGCAAAGGGCTAAGTCAGATTGCGAGCTTAAAAATTTTGGCCCTGGCCCTAGCCCGGGAGACACGGTATGAGTAGATCGAAGCTTAATTGAGTCTAAGCTAGCCTAAAATTTTTCTTTTAAAATTTAAAATTTTAAAAATGACATTATTTTTCTAAACAGTTTCAAGCTTTCGGTCAATAAGCTTAAGATTGAGACTCTCCTAAAGCCTGAATTTTTTTCATAAAAAGTTTAAGTCGGGCTCAAAGTTTGGTCAAATCGAGTTGGGCCCGTTAACTTCAGGTTGGGCCAAGCCTGGACTATTTTTATATGCTTAGAAAAAACCACCGCTAGGGAAATTAACCTTACAATCTTGTAAGAATTTATTCAAACCATAAATTCCTAAACAGAATTGCGCTGTTATAATATGGAAAAAAAACTATCGCCTAAGATCTCCATTATCTTGTAGTTAATTGTTAAGAAAATATTGTCAAACTTCATTTCCTTCATCTTTGTAACAAATGCATCCTTTGTAAAAAGGACCCTAAATTGCATGACCACTTGTTCTTCTTTTATCACTTTTTCTGTGCAATTTGGAACTTTATATGTCTATTTTACTCATTAACACATTTTAATGCTAACTACTAGTTAATCATTGATAAACTCTCATGATAAAGGAATGCTAGTTTAATAGGGGATATGAATCACTATGTTATTACACGTGGCAGTATCATGATGTCCATATGGAATGAAAGCAACTCTAAAACTTTTAGAAGTCTTGAAATTCAAAGGAAGATATAGGGATTGAAGTAACAATAAGGATAAAGGAATAATTAATTTTTTACAACTTGATGAACTAATCTAAAGCATCTTTTGTTGCTTATTTTGAAGAAAGCTGAAGTAAGCTCTACTGGTGGAATCAACTCATAAGGAACATTCTTTTTTAAAAAAGAAACAAAAAGATATTTACCTGAATAATAGGTAGAACATTTTCTAATATATTAATTATAACTGGAAGTTGTTAAGCTAGGTTTGTAGGCTTTTAAACATTATATTCCCTTACAGGATATATCAAATAGTAATAATGTTCTCTTTTAGAAAAAAGTATGTGTCAAATATCATAAGTATTTTAACACATTGAAACTTTCAAAAGCACATTTCTATTTAGTGTGAAACATAAAATATGCATTGCCTCCTATTTAATAAAATGAGTTTATTCTTATTTCTATTTCAGCTCTTCTCTACAATCTCCAATAAATCAAAACTTCAACCATAAGAAAGACTTCATCTTATTTCTCCAAAACAAAGAAACCATTTCCCCTAAAAAATAGAAAAAAAAATTAATATCTTAGCCCTCTTTACTAAAAATTTAATCAAATTATGTCATAGTAAAATTTGTTTAGATTTTGCTAGAATTATATATTTGATGAATGAGACATGCTCCAACTATTGGTCCTCGAATGGAACACGAGAAGTGATTACGTGTGTTTAATTTTTGTCCTATTTGTAAACTAATGAATAACTTGTCTTTAAGTAAGCCTTGAATGTTAGAATGAAAGAGAAATTAATTATATAAATACAATAAGTGACTTTCAAATAAAAGTTAATGACATGATACATTTAATACAAAATAAAATTTTAGATATGCAATTACTAATTGCTAAGTTGAGTTCTAAGCTTATAACATTAACCTTTACTTAATGAAATAATTATTAAATCCTAAAAAAAAAGTTTCTTATCATGTATACCATTTTATGTAATTGAAAAATAAAAATTAAATTAATTGTTTTGTATCAAAATTATGATTAACAATTCATATAAATGAACGAATTTTATCTTTTCTATTTATTACTTAGAAGTTGAAACTTTTAAATCCCATTTTAAATATTTTCTTAGCAAAAATGTATAGTTAATATATTAATAATTGTGGCATATAGATTAGTTAATTATTTCATTAATTAGAATTTTATTTCTAAGTTTAGTCCATTGAGCATAAATTGAATATTGGTAGAAAAATTACACAAAAACTATCTTATAATTTCTAAAAATGTGTACAAAAAAGAATTAAAAATATTTGATAATTATTATATTATATTAGAGGTTTGAAGTAATTAAGGATGTTTAGAACTTGAATTATTTCCAAATTCCTAAAAAAGGTGTTTGTTAAATTTGGAGGTTTAAAATTTGAGGAAAATCTGGGAGGAGAATTTCCTCTCTGTATTATAAAATAAAGAGTTTAACAGCATCCGTTCTATAGTGAAATGAACCCTCCTCCCTCCTTTTTTAACTTTATTAATCATTATTTTATTAATCAATAATTTTTATTAATCAATAATAATGACTAATAGAAGTGTTATCTAGAATAAATAAATATTAATGAATAAAAGAATCAATAATATAAAACAATATCAAAGTTATAAGATATATATGTTAGAACTACCCATTTATTTCACCCTATAAACAGTGGAGACATATCTTTTCTAAAATATGTCACAAGATATTTAATTACTTAATATTCTTCCTAACAAAAATATATTGTGTGAAGTATGCAATTATTTTTATCGACCGTTTTTATATTTTATCAATATGTTTAAACTAGAATATTCATATATATCAAAAATTGATATCAAAATGAATATAATTTACAATATTTATAAATATAAATATACTATTTTATATAAAAATGAAAAATAATATACCAATAAATATATTTCACCTTTCATTTAACTATTAAGTAGTTTTTAAACAAAGATTGCTCAAATATTTGTGTTTTTTAAAAGTAACGAGATAATATGATTGAAGAGAGCTCAAGGAGCTACTAAACTTAGTTTTTGAATGTTTTAGATTTTATAGTCTCATTTATATTCTTTAAATTTAGTTGCCCTTATCGTGTATTAATAGGAAAATTGAAAATACAAGTTCTGTCTACATCCTCCATCTCTTCTCACTTCCTTTTTGTTGTCACTATATTCCACAATATTCTTCCCTAACCTTCTATTATTCTTCTTTAATGGTTCTTTCCTCCTACATGTAACTTGGCCTTCTTCCCCTCTCAACTCAGTGCTTTTCTTTGTGGTTCATGTCCTTATCTCTCCCTTTCTCTTATCCCTTATAGTATCTTTGGTCGTTCTTCTCCTAGTGTCTCCTTATTTTCACCAGCTTCTACAGTCCTCTTCCTAGTTTACATGGTTCTCCTTCATACTTGCCCTCTCTATCTAGGACCGCTTCCTTAGTTCTCACCAATATTATTATCATTTTTAAACGATATTTTGAATTCTCTTTTATTGTGACCTGACTCTTTTCTTTTTATAACTTTGTTACTCCTACTCTTTTCGACTTCAAGGAATGCCAAGTTTTGTGTCTATCCCTCATGCTGATAACATTCCTCCTTTGTCTGGCTCCTCTTCCTCCATACTTACTCCTTATCCTCTTCCTCTATACTCTAGTACTCCTCTTGAACATTCTTTTGGATGCCCTTCATGTTTCTTAAGGCCTAACTTTTAGCATCAGATCCTAAATGGAAGGAAGTCTACTTCATTACTCCTCTATTGTCCGTCTAAAATTGATGATGGCAATTTCATTGTGTCCCCTCCTTTAGAGATTCTAAAAGCTAGAGCTTTCAAGTGGGAGAGCACCTTAGTAAGTTTTTATTTTTTTTGAACAAGAGGCATATATTTATTCTCATCTATTTTAGGGAATTTTATTATTAGAAAGATTGCAAGGAGTTTTGGTCAATGAGGATAAACTTTTCCTCTTTAATTTTGACACTACTTTGAACTCTAAGAGAGTATTAGAATAAAATCCTTAGTGTTATGATTACCAACTCCTCTTTTTACAACAATTGAAGCCCATTAATATCTATAATATAACTCTTGAGTATTAGACAATAAAGGGATTAAGTCACCTTATTCCAAACAAAGCAACAAGGGACAAGACGGAAGCCTATTTGTAAAAGGCTTAAAAGAGGGAACTATCTTGAGCTCATGAATCTTGAAGGAGAACCTCCTTTGAATGGAAGCTAGAATACTAAATCCTCTCCCCTCAATCTTGATTAACACTTGATCTTGTTAAGTAAAACTCATATTACTTTAAATATTTTGTTGTTAAGGAATCCCATATTAGAATAGGATTCTTCTCCTTTAAATAACTAAGCTTCTTTCCATAAGGTAATGAACTCGAGGGATTTATTGTTGAGTTAATCTCTATAGCAATTGAGATTTCTACTCTAGTTGAGGTAAATATAAGTATTGTTATGGATATAAGTGATAAAGGGGATGACTTCGAGCCTGTCATTAGGAGGAAATCTAGTAGAAAAACTAGGGTAAACAAATCTAATTCTCCTCCTTTCCTATGTCTATAATTCTTAGAGTGTTATAGGGGTATCATATTTGTATGATACCAAGCCTTTCTTCATAGGCTTTTGGAAAAATGCTCAAAAGGAACAAAGTTGCAAAAAATTGAAATTCTTAAGGAGTAACTAGAGTATGATATCCAATCTCACCACATTATACTGGTAAAAGATTGATTTTTTTACGCTAATAAGGTTGAGGTTCTTATTGTTTAACATCCAAACAACTCATTCATCTTGCAATCAAGATTCTTTAAATTAAAGCAATTATTTATCCTTTGTATATACCATTATCTTTCATTTTAAATAATACCTTTATGGAATAAGCTGAAAGACATATACTCTGGAATAAACACCCTATAGCTCATAAAGAATTCAACACTATAACTGGTCTAAAGTTGAATGGTTTGCTTCTCTCAAGAATTACAATTGTGATAATAGTAGAAAGGTTATAGATCTCATTTGTATATATAGAGAAATAAGCAACAAGGAAAATGATTTCTTAAGAAAAAACTTGATGGGGCCCTAATTAATGTCCTTTTACTTCCTCTCTTGAAAAAAAATCCTCTTTTTTTCTGATCATACCCCAATCGAAGTTCACGATGTCGACAAATCCATCATTAAGGGTTCTCCATTCAGATTTAATAATTACTTGGGTGAATACTAAGGTCTTTATATAGTTTATGGCTAAAGGTCAGTTTCACTTGCCATATTTTTAAATCCTTCTTATGTATGAGGAAACTCCAAAGAGTTAGAGATGAACTCAAGGCCCTAAATTCTAGAACCATTAGCAATGCTCAATAAGAGGTAATAAACATTAAAGCAAAACCTGCAATTGCTTAGAACAACCTCTATTACTTGACTTTAGATGTTGAAAAAATAGGTGGAGGAGAAGTCTACATTAAGGAACCACACAAAAGCAATTGAAACCAATTACTCAATCCAAAAACAAAGATCAATAATAAAATGGCTTAGTGATGGTGATAGGAATTTAAGGTTTTTTTTAATTCAGTTCTCTCACGAAGGAATTATAATAGAATTGTCTCCATTAAAAATGATTATGGCCTCTTTATTTCTTCTCATTCTAACTAAGCTTGAATTTCTTAACTTCTCTGTAACTTGCATATAGTTTCCTCTCCTTACCCTCTTTACTGCCTCTCGTTAATTCAATCATCTTTGAGCAAATCTCTTCTACATAAATGGATTTTCTCTAAATATTTGAAAATTTGTTTTCAAAAAGTTTAACTTTATTAGGAATACTTATAAAAATTAGTTTAATTTTTCAATAGTTGAATTACTAAATTAAATTAGTTACCAATTCAATAATTAGAATAAAGCAAAGGTTTAAAATGGTTACCTTTCATAATGAGATTATATTACTTAAGATGAGATCTTAATTTTAATATTAAATTAATTATTTTCTAAATTATATTAAGAAAAATGATTAAAGTTATTCCTAATTAATATTTTATAATTTTTTTAGAAATTAAATTAATTAGATTGAAATTAGATTGAAATTATTAATTAATTAGACTCCTTTGAAATTAAGAAAATTATTTTTCCAAGTAAGTAAGAAAAGGGTTTCTTATTTAAAAATTATTTATTTCAATTTGATGTAAGTAAGATAAGTTTATTAATTTATAGGTGTTATTCTAATTAGAAATTGTTTCTTTATTAATTATAACAATAAATGTCTTAATTAATTAGAAAATTATTTTTTTGAATAAATTTTGAAAAACATTTTCATTTATTAATTAAGAAAAGTGCCCTCTTTGATATTTTAGAAAATTATTTTTAATCTATTGAAGGATTTTTATTAATTGAGAAATTAACTCTAAAAATAATATATTGAACTTTATTAATTAAATTTAAAATATTTTATTTAATTCTTAAAGTTGTTTCCTTTTAAAGTTTAGAAAATAGTTTTCTAATTAAGAAAATGTTACTTTTAATTAGAGTAAAAATAGTTTTCTAATTAGATTATAATGTGTTGCTTATAATATTTTTAAAAAGAAGTTTTCTAAATTATAAATAAGTTAAGAGAATAATTTATTGAAAAAATTTTCAATTAAATTCATTAAAGGAATTCAGGTAATTGGAAATGGTTTCCAATTGTATTTGAAAATTACTTTCAATTCAAATTAAATTTTATTTTACATAAGAATTTAATTTAGGAATCAATGATTTAAATCAAATAATATCCAAAGGGTTGGAAATATTGATAACTAAAATCAAATAATATTTCACGCTAATAATTTGATTATATTTGCATGAGAAATTGTATACTTAAAATGTACGACATTTTACATGTAATGTATGTTTAATGAGAGCATCAAAAATTAAATTTTTCATTAAAATATTAAGTATATGTTAAGAATGTAATAATTGTGTTCCATTATTTAAGAATAAAACAAGAATTTTGTTTATTGTAAGGCTTGTTGAGTGACTCAAGGCCCCTTTAATATAAATAGATTTTATCTTAAATTAATGAGGTCTTACTTAACTAAATGTGTATAATTTGGATGACTCATTATCATATGAATTTAGAGGAAGTGTTAGAGAAAACATTTTTTGGAGAGAATAACAAGTATATTAATAAGAGGGAAAAAGGTTCAATACAACAAAGAAAGAGGCCAAATAGGCACTCAAAAAAATATGTACAAACAAAAGAAAAAGAGGCCACAGGCGGCCCTTAACAACAGAATCCAGATATGTCGCTGGAGGACTGGTATCTGGAAACCAGAGTCGAGACTTAGAAGCCAAGAACGGATAAACTCTGAGATGTCCTGCACAATGTCGGTGGGCGAACTGTGTCGTCTGCTGAAGATCCAATTATTCCTCTCATACCATAGAAAGTAAATTATGGCAGAAAGGACTAACCTTGAGACTATGTGTCTGAAATCCTTCCTCCGGTGAAGATGGGTGGAAGCCCACTATAGGAGGCGAAACCAAGAAATCGAAGGCCAAGCAATGGAGGTTTTTTTCGAGAGAGAGCCCCAAACTCGTGAAGAAAATTTGCATTGAAAGAAGAGGTGGTTGTGCGTCTCTAGAGAAGAATCACATAACACACAGGTTGAAGAAGACAGAACACCAAACATCTGGAGCCTGTCCATAGTTCGAAGGCATCCCTGTGAGGCTAACCAGAGGATAAAAGAGTGTCGTGGAATATGCTCTAGAAACCACAGTAGGTGGTGGATCAGATCCACTAGGCGTCGAGCTCAGAGAAGTTTCCATGCAGAGTCAACAGTGAAAACTCTGGATGAATGGCCCTTCCAAACCTAACTATCAGACTACTAGATACGAGGTCTAAATCTAATAGAGTCCCATACCTATTGCAACTCATTGCTTCCCTTAGGAAAAGTCCACTCCTTGAAATGTACAATCTCCGAGACCCTGACATCCCAAGAGAGCCGAAGAGAGAACCCGAAAAGAAAATTGGTCACACAGCAGCCCCTGATCCAGCAACCAGTAATCCTACCATATGGAGGTATCTCTCCCATCTCCAATACACGCAACAATAAGTCCCCTGCACCACTCCCAACTCAATATAATCTCCCTCCAGACCCAGGAGGAGCTACACGGGACTCGAATATGCCAGAAAGATCTACCCCTCAGCAATACAGCACGTACTTATGTGGTCCATATAGAAGATCTGTCTGCGAATAGTCACCACACATACTTAAGTGTAGCGGCCCTATTCCAGTCTCTGACCCTCTTAACTCCTAGACTACCCTCTTGCCTCGGAAAGCAGTCTGACTCTCATGCCACCTTTGCCCCAGTATGGGACAGTGAGGTACCCCTCTAGAGAAAAGCTGACAAGATGCTCTCAATTTGTCGAGTAATGCTAGCTGGCAGAATGAACATACCCGACCAGTAAACCTATATGGAGAATATTACAGATCTGATCAACTGTAAATGACCTAAATTGTGATTGAAAAGAATGTTGCCTACCTAATTTAAGTCTAGTTAGTTTGTTCAGTAACTCAAGATCAACTAAATTTAAATGAGATCCTAACCCACTAGGGAGATTAAAATAGTCTTTCCAAATAGTAGCGAAGGCTATTATTTCAAATAAAATAGTGGTAGTAACTAAATAAATAATTAAAGTCCTAATCTTATTTGGCTGTTATGGCATATAACCAATTATTGCTTTCTTACATTTAAATTGCTCTGATTAGAAATTATATCTATTTAGTATAGTTGATACTAAATTATTATTGAACGAAATTTCTTAGATGTACGCTTAGGCTTTATTAGAATTCTCAAGGTAGCATATTGTAGTGGATGCTCTTCAATTTATAATTTTTGGCTACCTCTCCCAGATGAATGCACAAATTGGTAGTACTGATTATTGGTCTGGCATACTCCTTCATTATTGGCTGCCTTTTACCCATCCCTTAATCTTCTGATTTGGGTTCCTCGAGATTGTCTTCAAAGTCCCTTGGAGTTCCTCTTATCCGATGCACGTTATTAATAAAAAGGGTGAGTTCACTTTTCCAAGATCTCCTTCCTTGCATAAACAAATAAAGACAACACTAAATTAGTAAAGAAAGTTGCTAAAACAACTCAATGAAATAACACAACAAAAATGTATGCATGAATAAACAAAACAATTGACAAAACAATCAAAATTAAATTAAGTGCAAACACTAAATACCTCCTTAACAACAATGTCAAAAACTTGTTGTGCCCAAAATAAGTTCTAAAAATACCTAGGCTATCCTACTCGTAAATATATGAGGTAGTTGTAGTTGATTACCCAAGATTGTCTCCCCCAGAGGTGAAATTGGTTCACTTAAATTAACCTTGAACAAAAATAAAAACAGATGCAATCCTAAACACTCTATTCCGATTTGTTGAGTGAAGGCTTTAAAGAAAATCACCAAATTAAATTGAAAAGCAAACAGAATTAACTAGGAGCAAAAACAAACAGATTAATCAAAGTGAGAAATTTTTGAGAATTAATTTCACTTATTTAATCTCCTATGCATGACTAAGGGAAAATGATTAGGTAGTCGTCTTACTAAAATTAATATTTAGGTTCTAAGATCAAATCAAATAATAAAATAAGTCTAACTTTTGTATTCACAAGTTATCATCCGAATTAATTAAGGAAACTTGACTACTAATTATCACTTAAGTTAATAAATTTCTAGTTCTTAACCTAAGTGTCTATAATTTCTCGATCCATATTAAACTTCTTTTCTCGATCCTTCATTTAATACCAAAATGATGAGAAGTTTGATCATGCTATTACATCCATTTAGTTCAGAAACTATAGCAACATATAAGACAACAACGCAGTCCCTCAATCATGCATATTTGACTACAATAGCTACATTAATCCTCAAGAAAAAGAGATTAGCCCATCACAGAAATAATAAGATTCATCATATTCAAATACTTCAATCCCATCTCGATAAGTATAAGAGATGTATTAAAGCAGTAAACCAAGTCAATAACTAAATTGAACTTTAAAAACTAACAAAGTATAAGTCTATCAACTAGCAGAGTTCAGTAAAACAACAGAGAAACAATAAACAAAATCATTAAACAAGTGTTCGGATGAAGAAGTTACGGTGATGTCCTACCACTCTCAAGCTTCTTGCATTAGCTCTCGCCTTCTGCTTTTGCTTGGTTCTCACCCACCTAGATGGTTACTCAAGTTTACTACTGGGATTCAGCTTCTGCTTTCTGCCTCTGTCCCAAGCTTACACCTCTCTGCTGTGTTTCTCTCTTCTTTGTTTTCTTTCTTTGTCTTTGTTTTTGTCCTCGAATGAGTCTGTGGTGTTTGGAATGTGGAATGAGCGAATGTTGGAATGTTAGCATGTGTCACCACCCTCTATTCCCTTTATATATGTAGTATGACTCTACGTTTAGGGTTTTGAGTCATCACCCTTATAGTTGCCACGTATCAGAATTAAAGTGAGTGTGAAGGATAATTCACCAGGGTGACTATGTTTGTCACCCCCTTGAGGGCTGGTCACGGTGGTGACAAGCTATTGTGGTTTTTCTATGTCTATAAGAAGGTTAGTGAGAGTATAGTTATACTCCTTAGTGGGAATATAAAGATACATATTACTTACAAGGTATAAAAATTCATATTTTTAATTGTTGAAGATATGATAGTCCAAAAACAACTCTTATTAGATATTGAAAGGTAACAACTTAATTTTGGGAATTAGACCTATAGATAAAAAAGTTGTTTACCTATTATAATCTAAGCATATAGACAATATAGTAAAGATGCTTAGTATTTGAAATATCTAATACTTATGAAGCATTAAGATATCCATTATTCTATAATGAGTCAAAATTTGAGCTCAAGATCATATGGATATTAACTTTAGAAATAAATCCTAATTAAGAAATATTTTACGTAGAATAATACTATTTTGAGATTATAAATGTTCTAATGTAGCATTATTTGCTAATCAAGCCATAATAAAATTTTCATTTAGTGGAAATGATTACATAGATCCATAAGTTCTTTAATAAACTTGATATAACTCTTTGCATGATGAAATACTAATGTATTACTAGAATATTAGAGCCTTTGTGCATGTAAAAGGAGCTAATTCTCATTAAAGATCCAAGTATGTATTTAGACAGTCTCTTTTATTAATGATAATTGAGATGAGAATTGTAAGATTTAAGTAAATGTTTAGTATAAAGAATCTTGTAGAATTCTCTCACTAAACTATTGTCTTAGCAGTAACATAATCGTCATATAGTGATATAGTGTAAGATATTTAAGCAATTAACTTAGTGCAAGTAAGAGATTGTTGGTATATGCTCTACAATCAACCAGTTAGCTGTAGATTTTGTGACATAATTATTTAAAGGCATTGTTTATTTTATGTATATTGTTACTTTTATTTAATATTTTAATACGAAGGGTAAAATTCCTGAAATAATTATTGTGCAATTGACATGTGAAGAGATCATAATTATAAGATTCAATTTACATTTATGTATTATTCCTAAATTTTTCCTGTTATAGTTTTATCAAGATAGGATATTGATGAAATAGTAAAACTAGCACACATTATGTTAAGGAAAGTAATCATTCTCATAAATTAAAGTATAGAGATAAATAAATGTGTACGTGCTCATAAAAGAATAAATTACTAAAATGATCCTATTATAAAGATCCCAAATAGAATATTACTTGTATATCTATGGATTTCCTCATTATGATGGTTATATAATTTATCCTTAGACTTGAGATTACCAAAATACCTCATTTAGAAATACTATATTTTGATTCTACTTATGACCTATTTTATCTATAGTAGTTCAATCAGTAGTACTTAGATATAATGTAAACCATAAAGATAGTTGAGCAAATCAATAATAGATTCATCACTCTAAAGTAATTAAAGAGAAATTTTTGTTGTTTTTTGTTATTAATGATTTAAGGAATTATTTGGCCAGAGTGAAATGATATCTAAAAGGTGTTTTTAAATATCTATTATAAATTAATTACTAATTAGTAAGAATAAACATGATTGTATTTAATAGAGTCAACACTAAATCCATATTTTATATCTAATTTGAACATTATTTGATGAAATGATTAAATTAGACATCATAATCATGCATAGACAGGTTGAGTCAAATTACCTTGGCATTCCTAATATTTAGGTGATTATAACTAAGGATGATAATGGGCCGACTCCTCCAATTTTTTAATTAAAAGTGTAAAACAACGTCGTTTTTTAATTGGATCCGGACTTGGATTGCCTAGGCCTAGGCCTATCCCTTCTAAATAAAACAATGTCGTTTTGCTTAGAATAGTTAGACCTCGAGTCAGCCTGGGCCTGGGCCTAGCCCATGGGTGGCCCCATTGAAAACACCTGAACATAGACCTGTGGGCTGCCATTGTCATCCCTAATTATAACATATTACTAGATATTAATCTTGATATATGATTGTAAATTATTTTATTGGAGACTTAAAGACAAATTAAAAGGAGTTTTAATTTATCTAATTCTAATTATGGATTAGAATTATAATTTATAATCATTGCCAATATATTAGGAATCTAATGAGTCATACATAAAAGAGTAGTTAAAAAGAGAAAATTCAATTTAAATTAAGTTAGACTTAATTGTGAAGCTTGAAAAACTTTAGGACTCGAATATGAGATATTTGATTTTGTTAAAATTAAATTATAATTATAATTAGAGTTAGATTTTAATTATAATTAGGAAATTTTAATTTTAATAAGAAAGAAACTGTAATATCTTTTTCTATAAGGAAAAAGGGCCATATTAAACTTTAAGGTTTTTGTGAACCCTAACATTTCAAAACTTTTAAACCTTAATGTTGGTCAAATGTTTAAAATAACCCCTATTTTAACAGAAACACAAACAATTGTGTTAAGTTATTCTAGTGTGGATTTTTATATTTTTTTAGATAAGCCCCTTTACCACATGAACATCATACCTGATATATAGGCCCACCAAAAAAATTAACAACCAAATCACCTAAATGCACAAGTAGACTCTTCTTCTCTGCTTATATGCTCATTTTCTTTCTTATCGAAGGAAAAATACACTAGATTAAATCATATTGAACCATCTTATGTTCCCTCTTCTCTTAACTGACTTTGAAACAAAAAACTAGTCATTAACATAACTCGAATTTAGCAAGATTTTAGTTTGGTGACAAAAGGGAAATTAAAACCTTACCATTTAGATAAGACATGCATGCCATTATTCAAAATTACTAAGGAAATTTGTTCCTTAATTAGAAAAGGGAAGCCATTAGCAATTACGTTACAAGCTTCATATGTACAGTGTATAGAGACAAACATTGTAAAACTCAGTTGCAGCAATAATGGAGCTTAAAAGCCCAGTTGTGATGCCAAAGATCATAGTTTTGAGTCTAAAAATATCAACCATCAATTTAGACCCACCATATTGATTCAAAGTTACTTGGAGAGAATTTTCATATATGTAAACTACATTCCATCTTGTTTTATTATTGCATATATATATCATTATAGGTTTGCCTAAAGATAACCATCTTTGCCCATCAATTCGTTCAATTTTCATTGTTTGGTCATAAACAACATTATCGTTGCCGTGAAATTCATGAATCATGTGTAAGTTTCAAAACTTCTTTTTGATTTATTGTGACTCTGTGAATCTGTAGTTATGTCTATGAATAGCTTGAAACTTTCCAAATTGTTTATGTTTATGATGTTTTAGTGGGCCCTATATGCCAACTATGGTGTATATGTGGCAAAGGAGTTCAAGTACAAAAAATATAAAAATCTACGCTAAAACAACTTAAACAGAACAATTTGTGTTTTATTAATAAACGTTCGAAAAATATTAAGGTTTAATTTGAACATTTTGAAAAAGATTTAAACTAAATTTTGATAAAGACCTTTAGGCCCAATTTGACTCTTTTGTCTTTTTTATAAATAAGAAAAACGTATAACAAAGCTAGCACTCTTGTCTTTCCCTATAAATGTAGAGTTCTTTTTTTTGTTTTGTGAATACCATTAAATACTAGACACGTGGACAATTTGTGAATGGTAGTTTGAGAAAACATTTTGTAATAATTAAAATTAAGTTCATTTTAATCCTTTTATTTATGATTCATATTTTTCAAGTTATTTAATTAAAGAGATTCGGTAAAAAATTATTTTTTATTACTCCTGTTGTTAGATCATAACTAATTTTCTAATATCTTGTACCAAAAAAATAGATAAAGTGGTCGAAATAAAACTAAAAAGAAGATGGCTTGAAGGAAGTTGAAAACTCAAAGGAGAGTGAGGACAATATAGTATAAAAGAATGAAAAATTGTATTAACTGAAGGTCTAAAGATCAAAAGAAGAGGGATCGAAGAGGCTAGGAAGCAAGCTCTAAAAGTTATCTTGTGCTAGTGTTAGAAGGGCCATGGCTAAGTAAGCACCATTTCCATTAGAAAGTAAAAGCACACGTGATAATCGTGCAAGGTTGAGAAAACGAAAGAGACATAAGTGTTAGTTTATGGTCTATAGCCAACCGGTTAGTCGTAATTTAATAACAAAATAATTTAAAAATATTCTTTATTTTATACATATTTAGATGTGTATGGTAAAATTTATTGGATAAATATACATTAGAAATGAAATTATGATAGTATTATAATTATGAGATTTATATTGCATTAGTATATTATCTTTAAATTATTACTAGTCATTGTTATATTAAGACTAGAGATTAATAGAACATAAAAAGAGTAACACATATTATGTTTTTCCTTATAAAGAAAGTAGTTCATCTTAAAAGTATGAAGATAAACAAACATGTAAGTGCTTGTTAGATAACTAGTTAACTAAACTAACCTCACATGAGAAATCTATTTAGAACATTATTTGTATGTCCATAAAAATTCTTATTGTGATAAGTGATCCTTTGACTTGGTATCATCAAAGTTATATCATATAAGAATTGTTATGTTTTGATACTACTAATAACCTATTCTAGATCTAAAAATGATAAGAGGCCAAGTGTCTTTGGACAGACATTAGACACGTCTTACAAAAGAATGCGCTAGCCGGTACAGTGGAGTCCCCACATGTTTTTATTTTATTTTATATCTTTCTAAACCTTATTTTAATTCAATTGATTTAATTGAGAATAAATTTGTAAAAATTCCTAACAAATTTGGAAAGTGTTTTTTCTAAATGTTTGAAAAAGGTTTTCAAGGGATTATTTTTGTTAGAAATATTTTGAAATTTAGTTTAATTTTTCAAAGAGTTGAATTATTAAATTAAATTAATTATCAAATCATAAATTATAATCAAACAAATGTTTAAAAGGATTATCTTTCATAATTAGATTATGTAAGATAAATTAATATCATGAGATTATATTTATTATGATGAGAATAAATTAACATAATGAGATTATATTTATTACGATGAGAACTTAATGTTAGATTAATCATTTCTTAAAATGATTATTAAGATTAATAATTAAAATAATTGTTATTAAATTTTAAAAAAATTGATTGAAAAATTAAAAGTAATTATATTGAAATAAATTAAATTTAATATTTTTATTTAGAAAATTTTTATTTTATTTTTAGAAATTATTTTTGTTTAAGAATAATAAATTTCTTGATTTATTAAAAAGTATTTCTTTTAGATCTTTTTTAGTTACATAAAATGATAATGTTGTTGTATGTAATTTGTAATTTTACATCTTATTTCATCTTATTTTGACAGAGGGTGAGGTCATGTGAAAAATTGGCGGGGAAGAAAAGAAACAATAATAAAAATAACAACACAGTATTTTACTATTTTCTTCTTCTTCTCTGATGTCTGTTCCGTAACCCTTGAAACTACATCCTGCTGTAACAAGGCCGCAATTCTTAGTCTTCTCTCTTAACAGCTTCTTCCCCTCCAAATTGAAGAACAGACTCGTCCTACCTTATCCTTTTGATCTTCCTTAAAATTTAAAAAAAAAGAAAAGCCGCTTCACTGAAAATCCAACATAGTCCTCAACCATCCACAATTCTTCCCTCATTCTCCTTAAAGAAACATAAAAATGAAACAGAGCGTAGCAGCTGGTAGAGGGCGAATCTTCTTCTTGGCTGCGTTGGTTGTTTTCTTTGGATGTCCGGAACTTTGTTTCTGTAGTGCTGGATCCTGTGCGTCGCCGCTTCACGGTGATGATGCGCATGCTCCCCACCACCACCCTCATGACCATCATGCCTGTGATCAACATCATCATCACCGTCATGACCATAGCTTAAGCAAGTCGACGCTGCCGGAAGAGTTGGCGGAGGAGGAAGATATGAAGCTCTATGGATTTGATAACTGCTATTCTCACGACCACCACCATGATTTAAGTCTGTCTGGTTTAGGTAATGATCGTTTCGTCTAATGTTTCAGAAGATTGGAGTTTGGGGGGTATTAAGCCCATGTGTGTGCTTGCTTGCAGGTCTTTGGTTACATTCCTTGGGATGCTCCCTTTTAGTGAGCTTGGCTTCCCTCGTCTGCTTGATCATCTTGCCTCTCGTATTTAGTCAGTCACTTAAAAATCTCTACTTTTCAGATTAACCCACTTTGATTTCCCAATTCATTTTATTTGTCCAATTATTAAGTGTACTCGCTTTCATTATTTTTAAAAAATCGTCTTGCTTATTGGCCAACCCTGCATATTGTTTCAATGCAGCACAGGGAAAGCTATCCAAGGAAGTTGTAGATACTTTAGCCTTATTCGGGGTTAGGATTTTGAGCCTTTCATGTTGAATTTATGAATACATTATGTTTTCCCTTTATTATCATTATTGTCAAATTGCTTGCATACTCCACATTGAATAGTATGTTATATAAATAGAAGGACCAATGCGTGCATACTCCACATTGGATAGTATACCATATAAATAGAAGGACCAGTGCTATCATTTATTCCTTTGGATAGTATCCTATGTCACACTAGATTATGGTGGCAGCATTCTTTTGGAAATCATAATATGATTTGGCTTTGAAATTAAATTCAGTTGCTAAATGAAGAGTAAACTTGTGGCTTGCAACCATCATAGTGCAAGTTTGAGTATTGTGAACAACCACTTCATGTTAAATGCTGAAGGATAGGCAAATATGAGAATCCTACATCCCAGGATCCTTCTTTAGGGTTCTGTAATTATGCAGTAATTTCATATTCCATATGGGTTGGAACCAAGTTCAATTTATTCATTTAAAAAACTGGATGCCTTTTCTTCTACTTCTAACTTGTAGTCTGGTTGGTTCCAATTATGTTAACACTTTACAGGCAGGAGCTATGTTAGGTGATGCTTTTCTTCACCAATTACCCCATGCATTTGGTAAGATCTTGATGACTTGACTTTCTTGACATTTACTAATAATTTTGAAGGTTGTAATTCCTAGCTCTTGTTTTGTGATTCTTTTTCAAATTCGCATTTCATTATATGCACTTATAGAAATGTTTCACGTCTGTGATTCTCTTGAGATTGGAGAGGTAGTGGATATGCCCACTATAATGAGGTATGTGATATCAATCTCATACTGAAAGCAATAAACTATATAGTGTAGTCTCACATGTCTATCAGAGCATAAGCATTAAATAAACTCTTTTGATATTAACTTTTCTAAGTTACCATGGTGTACATTTGTGTTTGAGAGTTCTTGAGTTCAAGCCACATTGTGATTGTTTATGGTGAGTTTTCGGTTTGTGATGATTTGTAAACATTTCATGTAAAGGGTGGTGTTAGAAGTATATTTGCCATGTGTTAGCCTCATTTTACAATTTAATCTTTTGGGTTAAATGTTTTGTGACATCTATATGGCCTATAAGGAAGCATACGTGTTGTTACTAGAGTGTCCTTTTTTTACTATAATCCTGTAATGGTTGTTTGATTTTATCTTTGGAAGCCAATTGCCACCTTCCTAGGGTCTAGTCATATTGAGGATTCTCACCTTGTGGACTCCAAAGCTAATTAGTTTTTTAGTCCTTTTTATAAATAAAAACAAACATGTGAATATCCTTGTAACATATACATTTGTTTATGTACTAAGGCCACACTAATCATAATTTTAGGCTATATTTTCTCCTATCTCTCTTGGTCTTTATATGGTATAAGTGCCTTGAAGGGTTAATAAAACAATGTTGTAGCTTCTAAATTATCCTCCTAGCTTGTGCGCATTGTCTATAAGGTTGTAACTTTACAAATAAATACCATGACTCTAATATGGGTTTGGGCAAAGGATCTAGTTAGGGGATGACTCACCGGGTAATCTAGCTCCTTAGCTTTGTTTAAATCCTCCCCTTCTGATGAGACCCTATCATGATAGAATAATGGAAGCGGTCTTTGACAAGCTTTGCAAAAAGTGTTTGGTAAATTTCTGCATACTTTATTGCTTAATAAGGTGGCCTTTGTATAGGCATACATACATAGGATTTTAAGGAATGAAATTAGGAAAGAATTAGCTTATTCTCTGCTGAATTTGAAATTCAAACTGATATTTAAATTCAAAATATGAAACTAAGCTTAATTGTTGCTGATTTTAGTAACTAAATTTGTTTATGTTGACTAAATTTGCTCTTGCTGAACTATTTAGGAAGTAATCTAGCTATTAACTCTATGAAATCTCTCAATTATAGGAGAGATTATAGGTGTAATTATAACAATATCAATGCTAATAATCTCTGGTCAACATTTGGGAGACGTTTTCGACATTTGAATATATTTCCCTAACAGCATCCCATACCTCTTTCGTTGTAGGTAGAAATAGATAGGACTTCCCGATGGAGGGCTTCATTGAATTGACCAGCCATGCAATCACTATCGAGTTTTCAGATCTCCACTTTTGTAGTGCAATAGCATCGATGGAGGGTGGTTTGTTCACCTCTCCAGTAAGATACCCAATCTTCCCTTTGCCATCGATAATCAATCGGATTGATTGTGCCCATTCTCTAAAATTTCTTTCATTCAACTTCTCAACTGTGAATTGTAAGGACGAGCTCTCGATCCTGTTAGGACCCATATTGGGAATGGTTTCCTTTTTGTCAAGGGCTTCAAATACAGCTGATCCTTTGTTTGTGACTCCGGTTTCTGTCATGGATGCCATTGTCTATAGATCGATCTGTTTTGATACCATGAAGATTTCAGAGAAAAACAAAACTGACGAATTTACGTGGTTCAGACTATTGAGACCTACGTCAAAACTTCTTAAGTTGGGTTATCCATAATTTATTATTCAAATCTTAAGTTGGGTTTAATCCCAACAAATATCAACTAATTATCTATAAAATATCAAAAAATAGTAGTAGGAGTTTGTGATTGAAATTGAGGTAAAAAACATATATTGTTGAAACATCTCCCTCATGTCACTCATCTCTAGAATCTGCTTCACTTGAGTCTCTTGCAACTTCATCTGTGCGTAATGCATCTCATTGCATTTCTTTCATCTAGTTGCACTCTTTAGTACCATCTGCCTTCATCTTGATTTGGTGGTTTCAAAAAGGAATTTTCTTCTAGTGCCAAGAATGATTGTAGATCTAAATGTTACCACAAAACTATCTAAAACTGGAAGAATGTTTGAGAGAGAGAAAGGATAAACAATTGTAGAGAGAAACAAAAGTGTTATAATGTTGCTTAAAATCTCTCAACTGAACATTTAAGAAATATATTTGTTAAATCTAACAGTATTTAATGACTATATAAAAAGACTCGATAGTGAATGCCACTTGATACAATCAATTGCTTTTTACGTATTAATACGACATATTTCACATATCTATAGTATTCCTTCTCAAATGTTCACTCTAGTGACTCGAGACCATTTGAATCATATCATCAATTGCCTTTTGCATTAACTTGTCTCTCTTGAATAAAAATTTATTTACTTTTCCTTATTAGAAAAAAGTATTTATATGCTAACGTGCCCTTTTTAGTTTATGGTTATCAAAGTAGGATCATTTTTTTATTTTGTCAATTTAATTAGAATTCTTATTCCATTAAGATTATGGTTTCAAAATTGATAGTTTTGTTTGTTTTGAGGTGTGATTCTTAATTCTTGATACAAACCTTATAAATGATTCCTAGATTTACGTTTCTATAAATTCTAGCCTTTAAATCCTATTCTTGCACACTAAAAATTTCCAACAGCCCTAAAATTTGCAAGTTATACATATTTTATCAAATGATTTGGATAGAGGACTATCTGTAGAGAATATGGTTAAATCATTTTCAGGGATGGAGGCTGTAGGGAATATGGCTGATATTTTATGTTACTCATGACTAAGTTAATTATGAACCATAGAAGTGCTTATGGCAGATTTTGAATATCAATTTGGGCTAAGAAATACTAGTAGGATTTTGCAATTTTTTTCAAGTGTAAGGAATGTATTAGTAAGAACCCTATCAAACAATCATTTCTTTTTTGTAGGTGGTGAGCACTCCCATTTGCATGACCATGGAGATCATTCTCAAGTTGGACGTAATTCACACTCACATTCTTTTAAGGATCTCTCTGTTGGATTGTCTATTTTAGGTTAGTGTATGCAGTTGCATTCTAGCTTACGGTTGCCACCATACTTTTTGAGCATACATAGAAAGATAGAATTTGATACATGCATGTACACATACATCATTCAATATGTGTTAAGCTCATCCTACAAGTTAAATTCTTAGGTTGAATGGTTTCTTGACATGTTATTAAAGTGTTGTATAATTAGAAGGGCTTGTGTCGAGCCACACTACCTCATTTGTGTTGAAATTGTGATTGTTATAATTTCTCCACATTTCATGTGAGGAGACTTGTCAGAATATATATGATCTATTTGGAAGACCTAAGTGAATAACTTAAACTTTTGGTTTGATTTGTCCATACGTCATATGAGGAGGCATGTTATTGGAAAAGACTAGTATTGTTTATCACCCCTTTATCACTTATACTAACCCAAACGTCTGACTGCATTTCCTGTATTTGTTTATCTCCTCATTGATAGAATGGGTATAAATGATACATGCATAGCTTGATTATATCTTAAAAGATCTCAAGTTGACTTTGTTAACATGGTACATAGCTTGATATCTTAAAGGATCTCAAGTTGACTTTTTTAACAACATGGTATACCATCTTAGTTAATCCAATTCATTAAATGATGTGATGGAAATCCCCAAAGAAGTACAATAACAACCTAGTAAAAATTTCATTGATATGCGGGATCTAGAGAAGTCCAGTAGTATGCAGCTTTATCTCTAATTAGTAGAGAGATTGTTTTCGAGAACTCCCCAAAGAAGTATTTTGATGAAATAATTTTTGGATTTTGATCCAAATGAATTGTAATTTTGTGATATAAATTATGACAGTTATGTTTGACATGATAAAGTTTTAAATCACATGAATAGATTATTATTCATTTTCTTTCCAATCGTGGTTTTAGATTGTCAGGGAGTCTTCATTGTCATCTATGATAACCTTCTTATGTGGGTTTTGTTTCCTAGGCTTGCCATGATGTCATGTTGCCTAAAATTCGAGGCAGTGTGCCTATAATGAGGCAAGATTCAGGCCCTTGACTTTTAGGGCCTGGTCAGTTATAGGCAAGTGGAAGAATTTTGCACAAAATATTGGAGAAAAGAACATATAATTTTATGTTCAAATGCAAAAATTCTATATTTGGAGTTTCCAATTTATTTTCAAGTTCTATTGCACTTGAAGAAATACTAAGATGTCTTTTGCCTTTATATAACAAGTTATATTGCTTCAGTTTCTTTCACCATTGGATATAGGAGCGATTCAATTCTTTAAACAACATTTTGTTTTCATATATTTTCCCAAAACCTAATTTGAAAAATATTATGACAGAGGGGAAAAAATTTGAACTTTTAATTTTAAAGTGTCTACAATTGATTTTTGAACTTGTTTTCATATATTGTCCCAAAACCTAATTTGGAAAATATTATGATAGAGGGAAAAAAAATTCGAACTTTTAATTTTAATGTGTCTACAATTGATTTTTGAACTTATGCATTTATTTTATACATGGAAATTTATCAGAGGTGGTGATATATTATTTTGTAGGTTATATAATATATGACTATGTAACGAGAATTACATTTTGAAAATGGAAAAGTAGTTTCCAATCTTAATTGTACTTATATTCTTTATCTTGTTTTTACATATGAAATGGAAATAGATTAAATAAAAATGAGAAAGTTGGAAACACCAAAACTTTCTTGGCAACTAAAATTGACCTTTTGTTCACAAAGCTCATTTTCCTTTTGTAAACTGATACTTCGACCATGTTAGAGAAATTGGTTTTATTTTTTTACATTTTGGTTTTTTGTTGGACACACTTAAGTTTGGTTAGAGAAATAGGGTTTACATTGTTACTGCTTGATTCTTTGAGTGGGCAATCACCTGTGATTCAAACATGGTTTCTTAGACATCTACAACTTGTTCCCTAGGAATGCTACCTTTGTCTTAGATTTTTCCAAAACCATCTTCAATTGCAGTGACTAATGAACGAATTGGAGGATAATTTCTGTATGTTATTTCTCATAAATGACAGAAATACATAGAGGGAAGATAAGCAATTGTTCTGCTATTCATTCCCTTGATTATTGCCTGGAAAGAAGTAAATAAGATCCCATGAAAATAGGGATTAGAAGTGGAAAAGATAAAACAATATTTTATAAAATAAACCATTGAGCAAATAAGGAAACAAATAAAGTAATAAAATTGAAAATATTCTTCCAACACTACCCCTCAAGCTGGTGAATAGATGTTGATCATTCCTTGCTTGCTGCTTAACTATTCAATTATGACTCTAGTAAGTGTTTTTGTGGAATCATCTGCAACTTGTTTGCTAGTGGGAATGTGAGCTAGATCAATTAAACTAGAATCTACTTTCTCCTTTATGAAATGATGATATATCTCCACATGCTTAGTTCTATCATGATAGGTAGGATTCTTTGCAATCCCAATAGTTGCTGGGTTGTCACAGCACACCCTCATCTGAGGCTCTACTTTGATCTGAAGTTCTACCAAGAGTCTTTTAACCCATATTCCTTCACAAATTCCCAATGCTAGTGCTCTATATTCAGCCTCTCCACTGCTTCTGGCAACCACTGGTTTTTTTTTAACTTCTTCTAGTTACCAAGTTACCCCACACAAAGGTACAATAACCTGTTGTAGACCTCCTATCGGTCACTGATCTAGCCCAATCAGCATCTGTGAATACTTCAATACTCCTTGTCTTGCTTTTCTTGAAGAATAATCCTTTTCCAGGAGTCATTTTCAAATACTTCAAGATTCTAAGTACTGTATCCATATGTTCCTGTTGAGGGTTGCTCATAAACTGACTAATCACACTCATTGGATAACTAATGTCTAGTCGAGTGTGAGACAAATAGATCAGTTTTTCAACTAATCTTTGATATCTCCCTATATCCACTGGTGTGCCTTCTTTTTTAGGACTCAATTTATAAGTTAATTCCATGGGTGTCTCAGTAGGCTTTGACCCCATCATTCCAGTTTCCTGTAAAAGGTTGAGGGTATACTTCCTTTGGCACACTGAAATGCCCTTACTAGATCTGGCCACCTCCATCCCCGAAAGGTATCTCAAATAACATATCCTTAACTTCGAATTCTCAGGCCAAAGCACCTTTTAGCTCCTTCATGCCTTCCCAATCATCACTTGTAATAACAATATCATCAACATAAACTATAAGAATAGTCATTTTACCACTAATTAGCTATCGAACAAACAAGGTGTGATCAATCTGACATTGGTAGTAGCCAAGTTTCTTCATTGCCTTTGCAAATCTATCAAACCAGGCTTGAGGTGATTGTTTCAAACCGTAGAGTGATTTTCTGAGCTTGCATACCCTTTGAGGATGTGTAGCTTCTTCTAGTCCTGAAGGTATTTTCTTGTATGCCTCTCTTCAAGATCACCATTGAGGAATGGCATTTTTTACACCTAATTGATATAATGTCCAATTAAGATTTGCAGCTAGTGATAATAGAATCTTAACAGTATTGATTTTGGCTACAGGTGCAAAAGTCTCCTGGTAATCAATCCCATGCATCTGTGTGAAACCTCTAGCTACAAGGCTTGCTTTGTATCGGTTAATAATTCCATTAGGATCATCTTTCACATTTACTACCCAGGTTTGGTTCTTCTTGAGTGCATTCAGCTCATCATCTATAGCTTCTCTCCACTTAGGATCCTTCATTGCTTCCTAGAAATTTTCAGGTAATTTTTCAGTAGATAATTGAGTCACAAAAGCCTTAAAATGTGGTGATAACCTGTTATAAGAAACAAAATTGTTGATTGGATGCTTTGTACAGGATCTTACTCCCATCCTTATAGCTATTGGCCATCCTAACTCCTCAAAATTTGCAGAGGTTCTGATTCATGGCCTTGCTCAGGAAATGTGATGGATTTTTCTAGTTCTGCTTCACATTGTGCCTACTGTTTGCCTTTCCTCCTTGAGTAAAACCGTGGTTGCACCTCAGGATATTTGTCTTCTTGTCTGTCCACCCTAATTTTAGTATCCTTCTCTTTATCACATTCATTGTTTTCTGTGTAATTTTGGTCAGGTTTGTGACTGGAACTGGCCATATTAGTAGCTTCAAGGGGGAATGGTGGTGTCAGAACTTGGTATCTCAGGTCTAATGTTATCAAAATTGTGTGTTTCAGAGATGGTTTCATAAGAATCAAGTTTGGTTTGATCAGGACTAGGCAAAACATAGTTGTTTTTAGGACAATCAGAGTCCTTTATAGGTCTGGTTGAGTCATGGCTAGGTGCAGAAGGCAGAATTTCTTGGTGTAGTGTGTTCGATGAGCCATCACTTCCCAAAAAGAACCATTCACTCTCACTTCTCTCCCCTTGAATGGGTAGTTTTGGATAATAGGCTTGCGTTTCAAAGGTCACATCCGAAGTAACCAAATAACGCTTTAGAGTAGAAGAGAAACACTTGTAACCTTTTTGAGTAGAAGAATAACCCCAAAAAAATACACTTATGAGCCCTAGGTTCAAGTTTGCCACAATGTTAATTATGCAGAAAGGCAACACATCCAAAAATCTTTTGAGGTAGAGTATTAAGAAAGGGAACCGAGGGATAAATCTCAAGCAATTTTTGTAAAGGTGTATGAAACCCCAAAACTTTTGATGGCATTCTATTTATTAAATAAGCAGAAGTGAGAATAGCATCCCCCAAAATTGATTTGGAACATTTGTTATGAGCATAATAGATCTAGCAACCTCAAGTAAATGTCTATTTTTTCTTTCTGAAACACCATTCTGTTGTGGTGTATTAGCACATGAGGTATGATGTATAATACCATTGCTGGTAAAAATTGACCAAATGATTGACTTAGATATTCTTTACCATTATCATTTCGTAAAATTTGGATTTTTGTGTCAAATTGGTTTAGTATAAAGGAATAAAATTCCTTAAGTACTTGAAAAGCTTCTGCCTTTTCTTTCAAAAGATATACCTAAGTCAATCTTGTATGGTCATCAATAAAGGTTACAAACCATTTAACATTGTTTTGGTTCTGACCCTTAATGGCCCCCAGACATGACTATGAATGTTGGAAAAGGGCTTAGTGGGTTCATAAGCTTGAGGTGTATAAGAATTTCTGGTGTGTTTAGAGAGTTGACGTAATTCACACTGAAAAGAAATTTCCTTTTTACTGAAAAAAATTGGATATAACTGCTTCATGTAAGATAAACTAGGGTGGCCTAACCTATAGTGCCAAAGTGCAATATCTTCATTAGAAGATAAAATAGCATGAGCTTTATTCCTTCTTGAGTTGCAAATGTAATATAATCTCCTCTTCTCCGACTCCAAATCCTAGAAAACACAACCATCAACACCAGAATTAGCTGTGCAATTATGGTTAGTAATATGGAGTTTGGTTAAACATCAGTTATGAGCTCCGGACAGGAAATAACTTGAAGATTGATCCATTTGTTGCTAGCTGAAGGTTGATATGAAATAATGGCTAACAGTAGTTGCATATTTATATTTGATACTGTCAACTAAACCTCTAGCTGACATTGAATATTAAACATATATTGTTAGAAACTGCTTGTAATGTATTATTAAATTGTTTTGTAGTTTATACTGGTAGGTATTGCAATTTATTATTCCCCTCCATAATTGATAGTTTTTGATTTCTTAGTATCATCAAGTATTTTCCAGATTGGATTACAACTACTTGAATTCTTGTTTTGCTGTATTGGTTGTCACAGCTGGCATTGTGCTTTTCCTCCTAGTTGAGAAGGTGGTCAGGTATGTTGAAAATAACTCCACTGAGACTAATGCATGGAGTCATGGTCATCGCCACCATCTTCACAAGGGTAGTAGGAAATTGAAGGATGCGCATGAAGTTCATGAAAAGAGTCAACCACACTCTTCAAAGGAATGTGGAGCTGAAGGTTCAGAAGACGTATCTGACAACTCTTTGAATGGTGTTAATATGACACAAGGTGCATCTCTTTTATGTAAGGTAAGATAAGGAGATAATATATTTTAATTTTAACTTTTTGGCAGTCAAAGTTCCGTATGATATCAAGCATCATTCTTAGGTTTGGAATGGTGCAAAATAATCTGAAATTTGAACTTTAGGCAGTCGAGATTGTAGAATATCAGGAAATGTGCTACAGAAAAAGGTTTGACCTAACAATAAATGTACTTGGCTTCTGTGCATATGCAATATCTTGGTATCCTATTAGAAGCTCTCTGGTACTAATGATTACTAAATTTGAAAATATACGGTGTTGACATGTTACATTCTATTTATTGTGTGTAGTAAGCAAGCCTGAATGACTGTTTCTCTTTCTTTATCCTCTGTGCTTTGCAAAAGGAGCCCCTAAGGCTCAGTACGACTCTAACAAACATAATTTTCACCCTGAAATGAACGTGACCAATTGACATGCTTCGATTTTCAGAGAAACACTATGTTTGACAGTACGGATGATGAAACAGACAGAGATGCTTCAAGAAACTCTAGTGATAGTATCAAATCCTTAAACAAGAAAGATACTGATTTTCACCCATCAAGCCTTGTGTTTGGTTATCTTAATCTCTTCTCTGATGGTGTTGTAAGTACGGATTCCTTTTTCCTTGTATTGCCTTATTCTCCTATTCATAAAGCATGCCACGGCACTTGTGTCAAATTAAAGTTTTCTTAATTTGTTTGACCTAAAGAACTACATACAGTTTCTATATGCAAGTTATGTTGATATGACAGCACAATTTCACTGATGGAATTGCTTTGGGAAGTGCATTTCTGGTTTATGGATCTGTTGGTGGATGGTCTAGAACTCTGTTTTTGCTTGCTCATGAGCTTCCCCAAGAGGTTTGATTGCTCCCTTTTGTTCATTGATGTAAACAAATTTCATTAGTTTGGTGGCATTTTTATGTTGTTGATGTAGGACAAGTAAAGGACAGCTATTTCAAAATTAAAATAAGAACGCTATCTCTATAGGTTGTGAAAAAAGTAAGTAGACATATTTCTTTATTAATTTTATTGAAGAAAAAACCTAAAAACTTTTGTTACATAAAGATAGTAGTTTCACTATAGCAACTCCTGAAATCACATCTAGGACTTGTAAAGAAATAGGCATTATGCTTAATTTCTAGGAATCACTCTTAAAATGAGAAAGCATCACACTTTCACACAAAAATTCATAACCTGAAAAGTATCCTTACTCCCATGTCATTGAAACATTTAATCTTACATATGAATTTTGTCCTCTTGGTCGTAATCCTACCTAAATAAGAACTCTTAACTTAAAATACTCTAATAGAAATTGGATAGGCTCTAATAAGGGTTCTTGTTATTTCCTATTAAACTTAGATCATAGTCCAACAAAGATAAACTAAAATAAAAATACTTCAATTCTGTTTTTAATTAAGGAAAATTATTAATTAAAAACATAACTAAACTGACTTATGTTTTGCATTATTCTCCCCGACTTGTCGAGAGTCAACCTATGATTAAAAGTTGTTATCCATTGTCTCTAGCATGTAAGTCTTTTCCTTCACTACAACTTGTCTAATTTCCTTGTCCTTCATTATCTTCAGCCCTATTGCTAGAATTTCCTCGTCTACACTTCAGATTACTGGCCCACTAGGTTCTCTGCATTAGGATTTGTCCTCCTTAAAAACATTTGTTAAGGCTGTTCAAATTCTCCAGAATTTGCAAAATTTGATTCATCTTGCTCTTGGTCATTGAACAGTCCCTTGTACATCATTCTACAATGTGTTGACATTGCCAAACACAAAATTTGATACCAAATTAGTTTAGGAGGTATAGAAGATATATCTAGTAGGTAACAAATGATGGAAATTGGAAAATTTGGGCTGCTGCATTTCTGTTAGGTTTGCTGAAATTTGAATTTCAAGTTTGAAATTGGAGTACAGAATGCTGAATTCTAGCCTGAAAATTCTCTTTTCTCCCTTCATAATTGATATATATATTTATATGAAATATTTGGTCACTTGATCCTAATCCTACCTGAACAAGGGCTCTTAACTTAAAATACTCCTCAAAAAATTAAATCTTAATCTAATAATTATTATTCTTATTATCCTTCTTGGAAAAAAGGCAAATTCATGGTTAAATTTTACTGTTAAGTGCACTTTGGTCCCATGAATTTTATTTTTGTTAAATTGACTTCAGATTGTTAATTAGACCTTGATAGAACTCTAGCTTTATAAACTAGAGAAAGTGTATGTTATTGAACAGATAAAGGGCACTCTACTGCTATTACAAAGGTTATTCCACAGGACACCCCTTCCAGAGCTGAAATGCTCCTATCTACAATATCTTTCTTCTTACTTTTCCATCCCTCTCCCCTCTCCCTCTTTGCCTCAAAACCACCTACTGAGGCCATTCTGTTACAACCCAGCCCTTGTGCCAACACAGCCACTAACTAACTAACTCAGTCTTCTCTGCCCCCTCTTTCTTTCTCCTCGAGTATACTCTCCATATCCTAGGCTTATTTACATCTCTGTTATTATCCCCCCTTCCTGAATTACCCTCGACCACATTGGTCCTAACATTGCTCCCCTCTAGAAGAGCAGCCTTATAACCATTGGTGTGTGGAGTCCCCTCCTTAGTAAGTATTCGGCTAGCTAAGGCATTTTCAGGATCCACGACATCATCCAACTCCACTTCCATTCTGTCAGGCAAAGTTATCTCTACAGAGTAGTTCCCTACAGAGAAGCATGGAATACCAGATGGACTCTAGAATGTAGGGGTATTTTGAGCTTATATGACACTGCTCCATATTTTCCAGAATTTGAAAAGGCCCAAAGTATCTTGCCGCTAGCTTTTGATTAATACGTCGAGCTACCGTTAGCTGTTTGTGGAGACGAAGCTTAAGAAAAACCCATTCTCCTACTTGGAAAGACAGTGGAGTTTGTTTTCTATCATCATACTTCTTCATCTGGTCTTGCGCCCTATTTAGATTGTATTTTAGTTGATGCAATGCCTCATCTCTGTCCATTGACTCTCTAGCCACTGCCTCCACTTTAGTTTCTCCTTGTAAATACCGAACCAAAGTTGGGGGTTTCTTACCATAAACCACTTCAAAGGGAGTTGAACCCGTAGACATATGGAAAGTGGTATTGTACCACAATTCTGCTCATGAAATCCAATAGGACCAATGCTTAGCTTGTTCAGAAGCAAAATACCTCAAATAAGTTTCCAAACACCTGTTGAGAACTTCTGTTTGTCCATCCGTTTTCGGATGATAAGAGGGGCTCATTTTAAGCATAGTAACCTGCAGACAAAACAACTCCCTCCAAAAATGGCTAACAAAAGATCACGACCACTTATGATCGATTGTGACACTCCATGTAGGCGTACTACCTCTTTAACAAACACCTCAGCCACACTTTTAGCTGTATAAGGGTGGTTCGATAGGATAAAATGGCCATATTTAGATAGTCGATCTACCACGACCAGCACTGCTTCATACCCTTTAGATCTAGGAAGTCCCGTAATGAAGTACATTGAAATGTCTTCCCAAATCTCATTAGGAATCAACAAAGGTTGTAGTAGACCCCTAGGAGATGTGGCAGCATATTTCTGCCTTTGACATGTATCACAAGACTTGACAAAGTCTTAAATGGACTTCTTCATACCAATCTAATAAAGATTGCTCGCAATTCTCCTATATGTGTGCAGATAACCTGAATGGCCTCCGATAGGGGAAGAATGAAACTCTTTTAGGAGTAATGGAATAAAAGTGGATTGAGCTGAAATCACCAACCTTCCCTTGTACAAAAGAACACTTTGATGCTATAAAAACCCGGTTCTAGAGGTTGGATCTCACTGCCGATCCCTTATAATGCCACTTAATATAGGGTCTTGGTGCACCTCTTGCTGGAGGATTCGGCCATCAGCCCACAACGGGTAAGAAATGATGCTTTTCAGTTCTCCTTCATACACCCGTGACAACGCATCAACAGCTTTGTTTTCTGGTCCCAGTTTGTAAATGACCTCAAAATGATAACCCAAAAGCTTAGCCATCTAACATTGTTGATCCATAGTAGACACCCTCTGTTGCAACAAATGGCGAAGGCTTTTCTGGTCTGAATACACCACAAATGATCTGCCCAGCAAATAGTGACGCCAATGATGCACCTCCAACACCAATGCCATTAGTTCCTTCTCATAAGTAGACTTAGAAAGGTTTCTCTCTAAAAAAAGCCTTACTGTAGTAGGCTATCGGTCTCCTATTCTGCATTAAAACTACACCTTCCGCCTTGCCCGAAGCATCACATTCAAGAAAATTTTGGTAGAGCTAATACTGGAGAAGTCGTCAATGCCTTTTTTAAGGCCTCAAAGGACTCTAAAGCTGCTAAGTTCCAATGAAACCCTTCCTTCTTTGTTAGTTTGGTGAGTGGTTTTACTATTTTACCATAGTTCGTAATGAACTTTCGGTAAAATCCAATCAACCCAAGAAATCCCCTCGCCCTCTTAACATTTCGAGGACTAGGCTAGTTCACAACAGTTGAAAACTTTGTTGGATCAACAACTATTCTTTTCTGGAAATAACATGACCCAAATATTCCACTGTTCGCCTTCCAAAATTGCACTTTTGTTTGTTAACTGCAAACTGATTTGTTTTTAAGACCTCCAAGACACTTGCTAAGTGCAAAAGATGAGTATTCCAATCAACACTATATACCAGAATGTCATAAAAAAAACCAGAACAAACCTTCTAAGGGTCTGAAAATGTCATTCATTGCAGATTGAAACGTAGCTAGTGCGTTGGTCAATCGAAACAACATTCCTAGGAACTCATAATGGCCATCATGTGTTCAGAAAACCGTTTTGTGGATGTCTTCATTCTTGACCCTAATTTGGTGATACCCGGATTTGAGATCTAATTTAGAGAAGAAACAAGCACCATGCAACTCATCTAAGAGTTCATCCACCATTGGAATAGGATACTTGTCCGGTAATGTGGCCCTATTTAGGGCTTTATAATCTACACACATTCGCCATGAAGCATCTTTCTTTTTGACTAAAATTACCGGACTGGAATAAGCACTGGAACTAGGACGTATGATGCCTATTTGCAACATTTGCTGAACTTATTTTTCAATCTCATCTTTATGATGGTGTGGGTATCTATGGAAAAAATATCCTAAACGATATTATAAACAAAGATCTTTTAGACCATATAAACGACATTTGAGAAAAAGAAAATATAGAGAATTTAAACCTAAAAGAACAGACTGTCCGGTCTCACACTAATTGGACCTTATCCATGCTGTAAAACAATAGAATGAGAGTGGTTTCTTTTGGTGGTTGGGGTGGGGTCGGGGAGGTAACCCTTGAACCTCTTGGAACACCTCCGGAAATTGGTTCAACACCAGGTTCAGTTCGTAATCTTCTTTTTTGTTAACTTGAGTTTGTTGTTCCCCTGTTATAGTCATTCCTTCAACTGATTGGAAATTACCACTTAAGGTTGCTAAAAGACTGTGTAAGGATATTGAATCCTCAGGGTACACACTTCCTCTTCTCTATATTGCCTTTGTTTCTGCATTGCCACACAATTCCACATTTTGTCCTTCATGTTGGAATTGCATGGTCATCTCCTTCCAGTCTACGATGCCTTTCCCAATGTTTGTAACCAAGCAACTCCTAAAATCACATCCATTCCTCCTAAATCTGGTACATAAGCATCGATCTTCCAGTCCAGCTCACCCAACCGAATAGGATCTCCTATACACCTTCCTTTAGTAATTACCTTATGGCCATCACCCAATCTGATTCCCAAGGCCTTATTCAGCTCTATCGTTAACCCAAGGCCACTAGCTAATTCAGGCGAAATAAAATTGTGGCTTGCCCCACTATCCACCAAAATCACAATGGGAACCTCGTGTAATTTCCCTTCTAGTCTCATGTTTTTAGTTTCAAATACCATTGCTTCATTAACCCCAAATACTCCCATGGTTCTGCATTCTAAAGCTACATCACCTTCTTTGTCAATATCTGCCTCCATAGCTATTATTTCCCCATCTTCATTCAATGTTTCATTGTCATCCAGAACCAGTAACCTTAGTTGTCTCTCCGACCATTGATGTAGTGGATGGAATCTCTCCCCACATCGGAAACAAAGGCCTTTGACCTTTCTATCCATGAGTTCTTGGTAGGAAATGTGACACAACCGCTTGTTTCTCTCTGTCGACACCCTCGTTTCTCCCTCAGGCCTCCTTATCGGTGGTGCCATGGAAGGTGCTGCAACTCTGCTTTGCGCATGGGATTCGGGTTGGTACCTGAATGTTTCTTGGGTTCTACTCGCTCCAAATCCACTAGAAAATCTCATTCAACCCACTATGCTTCTGTGATCCGACTCCTTATGGTTCGGGTTGACTTGAAAGTTGCCCCGAAAATTGCTCTCAATTTGAGTCCATGCACGATGTCGAGAACCCAAGTTCACAATACCTTGCTCTCCGTTCACCTCTTCTTCCACAACCCTTGCAATTTTCATCATTTGGTACTTGTTCATCGGACCGAATGTACACACCCTCCTCCGGATATCCGATCTCAATCCACTCAGGAAATATCCCATAAATTGTTCTTTCGGTAAACGACCCACCTGCGACGATATGAATTCGAAGGCCTCGATGTATCCTTCAACTGTATCAGTTTGCCGCAAATCCAAAAGTTCTTTGAATGGATTCTCAAACTGCCTCCCTCCATATCGATCTATTAAAGCTCTCTTAATTTTTTCCCAATTCAATTCTACCTCTATTTGTCTCAGAAGGTTAAACCAATGAATGGTTGATCCTTCCATACTTAGGAGAGCCAGTTTGATTTTAACCATTTCTGAGGTATTATGAACCTCAAAATATAGTTTTGCTATAGTAATCCACCCCACAGGGTCAAACCCATCAAACATGGGAAGTTCAACCTTACGTACCGACATCCTATATTCCTCCATATTATCAGAGGAATGCTCCATGAGAGTGGGATGTTGAGGATGTTGATTATTCCTTTCACCAGCCATAGTTTACCCCTTTCCTAAGGTATCACTCCCCTGTCCTTCTTCTAGTCTCTTACCCATCATCTTGCTCTTCTCCAGCAGCAAAGCTCGCTACATTGTTGAAGGATTCAAAGAAGGCGACTCAAGAAGATGACTCCTATCTTTCATTAAAACCTAATTGACTCAGCCCGGGCTGGGTCAACTTCTACCAATTTCTCTAACTGATCTGGTCTCATGCTATGTGGTCCAGACTCGAGAGTAAGTAGATTGGCCCAAGTTCAGCTTTCTTAGTTTTCTTTCTGCTTTATTTTATTTGTTCGTTTATTAGATTCCCTTTCTGTTTGTTTGTTACAAGTTGTTATAACAAATTTGTAACAGCAACCTATAAAAGGCGTTCTCTTCATCAATACAGAGTGAGCCAAATATTTTCATCTCTTATGTTTTTCAACATGGTTTCAGAGACACGTCTTTGGCTCCCCTTGCTTCTGTCATAATATCTTCGTCCTACATTGTTTCTTTGTGTTCTTTGATTTCTTCATCATGTTGGGCCCCTCATATGCCAGCATCACTGCAAATCAAGGACATCACAATCAAAATGGTTTAAGGCGAGAAGATCATCCAACAAGCCCCTACTATCTACATCTCAATGAAAACCCTTCCCTAGTCCTAGTCTCAACCCTTTTAACAGGAACCAACTACCACTCATGGGCAAGATCAATCCAGATGGCTTTGTTATCCAAAAACAAGCTTAATTTATCGATGGTACCATTCTAACGCTTGACAAAGACGACCCCCTTTTTATGTATTGGGACAGGTGTAATACTATGGTGCTCTCCTGGCTATTAAGATATGTGACAGATTCAATAGCACAGAGTGTTATTTGGTTTGATTCTGCAGTGGATTTATGGAAGGACTTGGAAGTAAGATTTTCACAAGCAGATTCATTCAGAATATCAGACTTGTAAGCAGAAATCTCCAGTTTTCGACAGGGATCACTCTCAGTTTCAGAATACTATACTCATCTTAAGATGCTATGGGATGAGTTTTTTAACCTCAAACCATTACCCAGGTGCAAGTGTGAACCTCAATGTTCTTGTGATTTTGTAACTACTATAAAAAACTATCAGGATGGTGATTGTGTGATTAGGTTTCTTAGAGGCTTAAATGAATCCTATTCTATTGTAAAGTCACACATTATGATAATAGAACCCCTACCTAATATCAAAAAAGTCTTTGCCATGGTCGCCCAACGTGAAAGGCAATTAAACATTTCTTCACAAAGTAACCTGTCTACTCCTAGTATTGAACCTCAAGCTTTCTATGCCAAATCAAACATTCGAAAATTCAGTCAACAATCAAAAAGACCCATATGCACCTTCTGTGGTAATGTTGGACACATTGAATCTAAGTGTTACCGAAAGCATGGTTTCCCACCCAATTTTGCAACATTCAACAGAAATTCCTACTCAACTAGAGAAAACAACCAAAACAAATTTAAAGCTGTCAATCAAGTAGAAACTAACCTTGATGGTTTTTCCTCTGAGTCTGAATTCCCAATCAGTTAGTAGAGAAGCTTCCCAAGACACCTCTGTTTACAACCTGAATGCCGAACAGTATGGCCAACTAGTGCAACTGCTGCAAAAAGAAGGAGAATCGAAAGGGAAAGGAATCATTACTGCTTCGGTCAATACCACTTCTACTCATAAACAAGGTACACACAAACCTGTGTTATCTTCTGATCCTTGGTCATTCACATGGATTGTTGCTTCTAGAGCTACAGATCACATTGTCTGTTCTTTAGATCTCTTTACAACCTACAGAACAGTGAACAATTTAAATGTTAGATTACCAACTGGAGCTCTTATCTTGGTAACACATATTTGAACTGTCAATATCTCTTCTCTCACTCTTACTGAAGTTTTGTTTGTACCTAATTTTTCTTTTAACCTAGTCTCTATTAGCAAACTCCCTGCCTCTAGTTTTTTTCAACTAACCTTCACATCTACCTTATGCCATATTCAGGACACCACCTCTCTCCATGCACTTAGGGCCCCAGTCATCTTGCTTGCACTACGATCACACACCCAAAACATCTATGGCATAAGAGACTAGGCCATTTATCTAGTCAAAGACTGCAAAGCCTATCTAAGATTGATCCTTCTGTAATTTTTCACTTTGTTGAACAATGTGATATTTGTCACTTTGCTATACAAAAGAACTTACCCTTTCCTTCTAGTAAATCTATTGCTTCTGCTTGTTTTGACGTAATTTATGTTGATATATGGGGTTCCTATCACACACCTTCTTATCTAGGTTACAAGTTCTTCTTAACTGTTGTGGATGATCATAGTAGAATGACCTGGGTCTATATGATGAGGCAGAAACTTGAAACTAGAGAACTCTTGAAGGGGTTTTGTGCCTATGTCGAAAGGCAGTTTGACAAGAAAATTAAACGCATACGAAGTGACAATGGGATTGAATGTTCAATGACAAATTTCTATCAAGAGAAGGGAATTCTACATGAAACATCATCATCATCATCATCATCATCATCACATCCAGTTCGAACCTCTCACCAATGCGGGGTCGGGGGAGGTCTGATAATACACAGCCTTATTCCTACAGAGTAGAGAGGCTTTTTTCGATAGACCACATGCAAATGTGACAATGAAAAAAAACAGGTACATAGTATAGTAATAATACAACAAAAAATTTCAACTAAGTGATGCAAGTTAAAAAAGTAAATAAATAAAACTAAAATAAATAAATAATTCATTTATTTTATTCAAATAAACATAAAAGATGTCTTAAAATAACTAAATACATTAAAAAACTAATAAATACTTAGAATAAAGTAAAAATAAATAATTAAAATAAAATAATAACTTCAGAAAAATAAATAAAATAAAATAAAATAAAAATTTAGCATCATAATAACAGTTTATCAAAAAGATGTGCAAGGGAATTCTACATGAAACATCTTGTGGGGAAACACCATGACAAAATGGGAGAGTGGAGAGGAAGCACCAACATATTTTAAATGTTGCCAGAGCACTAAAACTACAAGCTAACCTTCCCACAAAAGTTATGGCCCGATTGCATTCTTCATGCAGTTTACTTGATAAACCAGGTTCCCACTTCGCTTTTATCCTATAAAACTCCCTATTCTATCCTGTTTAACACTAATCCTGACCTGTAATCCTTAAAAGTATTTGATTGTCTCTGTTTTGCTTCTACTAAAGAAGCCAACAAAGGCAAGTTTGATACTAGAGCAAGGAAATGTGTGTTTCTTGGTTTTGCTACAGGTACTAAAGGCTATAAGATCTTCGACCTAAGTGCTAAGCAGTTCTTTGTATCTAGAGATGTGATCTTCTATGAAGACAAGTTCCCTTTCCTCACAACACCATCTGAACAGAATTTACCTCCTATTTTACCTGCTTTTTCCTCTCCTACATCCACTGACCTATCTTCAGTTTTACCTACTTTTTCCCCTGAACAGATGTCTTCTCCTTCTCTTTCTTCACCATCTTCCCCACCAAGCTCCATTCCTTCTCCATCACCACCCTCTCAACCTATTCGTCGCTCCACAAGATCAACCCAACCACCTTCTTACCTAACAGAATATGATTGTCCAATTCTTCCCCACACCTCTCTTCATACCCTATCTTTTGTTCTTTCCTATGATTCCCTTTCCCCTCGAAACCACGCCCTCTCAGCTAGCCTAATCTCTCTTAAAAAACCTACATCCTACAAATAGGCTATTCAACACGAGGAATGGAGAGATGCAATGACAGATGAAAAGCACTACAAGAAAACAATACCTGGGATGTTACCTTTTTGCCTATAGGAAAAAAGGTTGTCGCCTCCAAATGGGTGCACAAATGCAAGTTCAATGCCGATGGGACCGTTCATCGTTGCAAAAGAAGAGTAGTTGTGAAGGGTTTCACTCAATAGGAAGGGCTTGATTACATCAACACCTTTTCCCCAGTGGTCAATACAACGACAATTCGAGTTCTTCTTGCTCTTGTTGCTTCAAAAAAATGGCTTATGCATCAGTTAGATATAAACAATGCATTTTTACATGGAGATTTAAATGAGGAAGTTTACATGACACCACCTAATGGTTTGAAGTTCCCACATCTTGACATGGTTTGCCACCTCCGGAAAAGTCTTTATGGACTGAAACAAGCAAGTCGGCAATGGCACTTCAAGCTCACCTCAGCTTTGCTCTCACATGGATTCCTCTAGTCTCATTCCGACCACTCCATGTTCACCAAGAAGCTTCATGATAACTTCATCATTCTCCTGGTGTATGTTGACGACGTACTATTGTCCAGCAACTCCCTCGTGCTCATCCACTCCATCAATCAGTTTCTGGACAGTGCTTTCAAGATCAAAGACCTCGGCACTGCCAAATACTTTCTCGGGCTCGAACTTACAGAGTCCTCATTTGGGATGAACCTTTGCCAACACAAGTATACTCTTAATTTGCTTCACGACTCTGGTTTTTTCCACTGTAAACCTGCATCAACACCAATGACCACCAACCTCAGGTTATCTATAGAAGGACGACTTTTTCCCAACGCCACAAGCTACAAATGTCTAATAGGAAAATTAATTTACCTCACTACAATGCGACCAGACATCTGCTTTGCTGTACAGTAGCTCTCGCAGTTCATGTCCCAGCCTACGATCTCCCACATGCAAGCTGCTCACCGTGTTCTATGCTACGTCAAGGGTTCGCTAGGCCAGGGGATTCTATTTCATGTTGATTCATTTTTAATGCTTCGAGCTTTCTCTGACTACTATTGGGGTAGCTATTCGGACCCTTGAAAATCCATCACTGGCTATTGCGTCTTTCTCGGCGACTCCTTAATCTCCTGGAAATCCAAAAAACAGGTGACTGTCTCCTGAAGCTTTGCTGAAGCTGAGTACCGCGCCCTTGCCACGACCACCTGTGAGCTACGGTGGGTCTCCTTCCTTCTCCGCGACCTTGAAATCAATCACCCGAGCCCAGCTTACCTCTACTGTGACAATCAGTCTGCGATTTACATCGCCGACAACCCTATCTTCGACGAATGAACGAAACACATTGAACTCGACTATCACCTCGTACGTGAAAGGGTTAAATCCGGTGTCGTTCACCTTCTCCCGGTGTTCTACAGTGCTCAGCTCGCTAACATCTTCACTAAGGCTCTTCGACGACACTCTTTCCATTCCTTACTTCACAAGCTGGGCGTTATACACGATGTATACCGTCCGGCTTGGGGCGGCGTGTTGAAGGAGGAGTCAAAGAAGGCGACTCCTCCTGTCTTTCATTAAAACCTGACTGACTTGGACCTGATCGAGTCAGCTTCTACCCATTTCTCTAACTGGTCTGGTCTCATGCTATGTGGTCCAGACTCTAGAATAAGCAGATTGGCCCAAGTTTAGCTTTCTTAGTTTTCTTTCTGCTTTATTTTATTTGTTAGTTTATTAGATTCCCTTTCTGTTTGTTTGTTACAAGTTGTTATAACAAATTTATATCCATAACCTATAAAAGGTGTTCTCTTCATTAATACAGAGTGAGCCAAATATTTTCATCTCTTCTGTTTTTCAACATGCATTTCCCCCAATGCCATCCTCATAGACGATTGAATATGCTCGACTCCACCCTCTAGATTAGCCATACGAGATTCCAGCAAATCTACTCTATCGGACATCTTTGGTGGCGTCGATGTTGATCTTTCTAAATTCTTAGTTCCCCAACAGAAAAATGATTCTCCCTCCTTATATTTGGCAGGTTGGACCAATGATAGAACTCTAGCTTTATAAACTAGAGAAAGGTCGGACATCCCTTCCAGAGCTGAAATGCTCCTCAGAAAGAAGGAAATCCTTTATATCTATTCTTACTTTTCCATCCCTCTCCCCTCTCCCTCTTTGCCTCAAAACTACCTATTGAGGTCATTCTGTTACAACCTAGCCCTTGTGCCAACTCAGCCACTAACTAACTAACTAACTTAGTCCTTTCTGCCCCCCTATTTCTTTCTCTTCGAGTATACTCTATATCCTAGGCTTATTTATGTCTCTGTTATTCTTCCCCCTTCCTGAATTACCCTGGACCACATTGGTCTTAACAGACCTACAATTCGTCAGTATATGGAGAAAAAATAAGGTCAATTTGAATTTTGATTGACAACAATGCAAAAATTTGAGGTCAGTTTAACAAAAAAAAAAATAAGGGACCAAAATTTTCTTAAAGGTCAAAGTTTGAGGACAAATTTATACTTCTTTCCTTCTTTAATAGAGTTGAATCCTAGTTCAACAAGAACAATCTAAACAGTATCAATACTTCAATGCCTTTTCCAATTTAAGAAAAATTAGTAATGAAAAGAGTAACTAAACTAATTTTTGTTCTGCATCAGTTGTACTATTGATAGTTGTATTATTTATTGTGCTTGTTACTATCTATGTATCCTCTGGATGAAGTCATCTCTTGTCCCTCGATTCTAATTTTTTAACCAGTTAGGTCAGGAATCAAATTGATATTTGTTTAAGGTGGGAAGGTATTGGGGGCAGAGAGGGAGGGAGAGAGAGATAGGTGGCATGGTGGCCAGGAGAGAGAGTCGCCAAGTGAATCCAGTTAGAGCTTACATAATTTAGTCCCTCATCGAATCAGTTAGTAACTGTTTCTAATTGGATTTGCCAAATAACATTTTTGTTGCCGCCTTCAGACTTTTCTAGTGTTTCATATTATACTTCCTCCAGGGACTTTACGCTGTTTCATATAATTCTTTGCAGGTTGGAGACTTTGGTATCCTGGTAAGGTCAGGTTTTAGTGTTTCTGAAGCCCTTTTTTTCAACTTCCTATCTGCATTGGTGGCAATAGCAGGAACTGCATTGGTGAGTAATTATTTTAGTAGTTTCCGTTAATTCTACCACTGTGAACGTTGATCTTTAGCATGGAAGGGAAGGAATTGAAAAGGTACTACTACTCTTTTAGGCTTTGCTATGGGGACAAGATCCAGGACAATCAGCTCTAATCGAGGTGAAGTTGCAATGATGAAAGCTGCATTTTAGCCTTACTTGCATATCTATACTTTCATGTTAAATATGAAATAATCCTTATTTTTTGCAGGGCTTCACTGCCGGTGGATTTATTTACATTGCTGTTGCTGGAGTTCTTGCAGAAATGAACAGCAGCAACTCAACTTTAAGAAACACGGTTGTTCATGTAACCTCTTTGGTATTGGGCATGTCTGTTGCACTCTGTATTTCTCTTGCAGAATGAAAGTGCATTACAAAGCTTTCGAACAGGCCTCAATTTTACAACAGAGCTAGCACCTTATCTTTTTCCGTTATTGAAAAATTTTTCCCGATCCTTGTGGCCATAAGATTAAGGTAGTGGGCATGGCTATTGCACCATTTCCAATGTGTAATGAATATTTTCCATGAGCAGAACACCTGTGGAGCCCGTCTCCAAACGTTAATGGTGAACCTGTAATCGCCGGGATCATTTCGAATCAAGTAAAATGATGCAAGTTCTTCTGGAAATTGTAAGATCAGCACATTTATGATAATTCAGTATGCTACCGCTCTCATATTTGAGGGGAAAAAAAGGACATTTGAGATTGTCAAATAACAAAATTAAACTTATGATAACTAGATAATGTCTTTATTTTTTGAATCGTATGTAAATGTATGGATTGTATGCCAAGTTTTGTATCAAATATAGCCCAACGTTAGCTTTCATTACTGACGGTCATGAACTTAGGTGATGTGTGTGGATTAGATGATTATTTAATTAAAATTTGGGACGCATTGATTATTAATTAAAATTTAAGAAACATAGATTTAACAAAAAGAAAAGAAAACTCTACAATGCACTAGATGATTTATGAGTTTATTAGACGGATTTTGAAGTGAAAAAAGTCTCCCTTGGAGAACAAAAGGGAAGAGGAAGTTCAGATCTTGGTGGCTTTCTTGATTTCAATATTAGGTTTATTCTTTTTATTGTTTAGAAATTGTTAGGGTTATATGTTTGGTTCTAATTGGGATATAGAGATGTGTATCCAAAACAAAATATTACTAAAGATCACTTTATAACTTAGTAAATACAAGTGTTGATCCCACGAGGACTACAAGTGACTACTACCTTTTATATTATCTAATCTAACAATGACTTAAAAGAAAAGTTTAATGAAACTAAAGTTAATAATATAAGATAACAAGCCAAAGCAATGAACAAGAATGGAACAACAAATGATAATTAAGATCTAGATTTAGAATCCTCGTAAAACCTTTCAATGTTTGAGTTAATTTTAATTCAGTGATTAATCTTAGTTTCTTAGATCAAAAGAAATTTTAAAGTTATAACCATATTCTCTCTTGAGATAAAATCCTTACAACCTTTATCTTTAAGTGGATTGATTGGAATCTCTTTCTAATAAAAATTCTCGAGAATAAATTAACTTGTTTTTTTTTAATTCCTGTTATAAATTTGACTCTGACTCAGAAGATTTATATGGTCCTATCTCTAAGATTTTATCTAACTCTTATTATTCGTAACATAATCTATTCATGTGTATGATTTCTCAATCCTTATATATGGAATCTAAAATTGAATTTGAACCTTAGAATATTTTAATTCAAATACAAGAAGTAATCATAAATAGTTTGTAATAAAAATTATATCTTTTATTAAATAAAAAATCAATCCAAATTAATAGTTTTATTGTTTATCCCATTTAGATCTATCCTAATTTAGTTCATACTAATAAGTTAAAAGAAAAGAATAAACATCAAGAAAGAACACAAATGAAAAGAACTCATTCTTCCGGATCTTGAAATCTTGATATTTTTTAGTTGAATCTTAATGGAATCCCCTTCTTTTTCTCTAAATTTGTTCCCTTCTTATCCCAAGATTCTCTAATTCGAATCCTTATGATTGCTTCCTTGTTCTCTATCTCTATCTCTATCCTTTTAAAGCGTAAGCCTTAGAATTTTTCGAAAAAATTACCGTAACATAAGATAAAAAGAGCCTTTTTTTTTGGAAATGAATGAAATTATATTAACTCTAGCAAAAGCTATTTCTACATTATAATGAGTTCCAATTTACATCTTGATTCTTTGGACTAGACTATGCAAGATAGAAGTTAGAGGCATCTCTGATTGAAGGCTTCATCTGATTTTCATTCCAGGAGAAAGTTTGTTTTGTACATTTTTTGTCATCGTAATAGCTCTAATCTAGTTGAGGATGTTTTCAACTAGTTGATGCTTTCCAACTTCAACTCCTTAATACAACCCTGTTGTTTCTTTCTTTCCAAAGAGAGTAGATTTTAGTGGTGAAGGCAATCTTGAATAGTACTCCATTATGCTTTTGTTAATTGACAAGCTTGATGAATCGGTCTAAAGTCCTAGTCCATTCGTAGGTTTGACAAAATGATACTAGCATATGCAATATTCTACTCCATATAGATTTGAAGTACCTGCAGGAAAAATATAAACAGTTTATGTCTTCTAAACTTCTTTGCACAAGACACAGGTGGGATCACAAGTGCCAAACTATTTGATTTTTGTTTTGATTTTGTTTTTATCACAAGCTAAGTAATTAAGGAGGCTTTGGGGTTAAGGGATTATTTCCAAAGAAGTTCAAACCGTAGGGCATGTCCAGTGCTATTATTAACGATCTTAAGGCAAGATTCATTTATGAAGACCACTTTGGAATTAGGAGTCTTGATAATGTGTCTTTCCTTTGCCAGTGAGGGAGCTATGGTAAGTATGCTGATAAAGAGGAGAATTCTTTGAAGTTTTCAGACCATCTCCATTTTGAATGGGTAAGGAGACTTTGGCATCAATAGGAATTATGTTTCGTAAGTGGAGGATTTCATTTCTTAGTGATAGATGGCTAAATCTAGACCAATTGTCATACCAAAACTATGTGCTTGCCCATTTCCTAGCTTGTGTTTGATCCAAAGATATACCATATTGCTCAAGTTCAGTAGATGAGTTAACATCTAAGAAACTTCCCTGGTGTTTGACATTAACAAAAAATTTTGATTCTTGAGGTGGACTTCACTTTTCCACTTAGTCTATGGGGCTTGTTGATTTGGATATAGTCTCTAAATCTTCTTACTCGGTATAAATTTTTGTATAAGTGGTATGGGAAGGATCCCCAAGCTCCCTTGTTTTTTTTTTGGAATGGTTAGTTCATCCCATTAACATTTGATCACTTAAAAATTTCAGCTTTCCCAAACTATAGAAAAGCTTTTATAATTCTATCAATTTCTTTGATGAATCTCTTTGGAAAGATAATATATGTGTCCAGTGAGTATGCAAGCTATTGAGCACTGAATTGATAGGAGTTAATCTAGCAATAATGGATAGGAAATAGATATAGTTTATCCTATATTTTGATAAGTGTTTTAGTGTTTTTATAGGTGTTTATTAGATTATTATTGTATGTATAGACTTAAAATTGTGTTAATGTGAGTGTTTGTATGTATTATAAGTGTTTGCTTGGTTTAGAGCAAGATTTGGATCTTAATTTTATGTTTCATTAGGTGTTTGATGTGTTTGAGTGTGTGGAAATAGGAAATTGAACAAAGGAGAAGAATTCAGATGAAAATGCAACACAAAACGAAGATTCAAAGCACAGAAGAGATGCACGGTCATGCATCATCCCATGCACGTCTCTTAGGTTGTGCAAATTCATAATTTTTAGCAATTTTGGTGATGCACAGTATGCATAACTGTGCATAATACCATGCATCTACTAGACAACAATTTCAGTGAATTTTCTTCCTTGACGTAGGAAGAAAGACAATTTGAAAACAATTTTCAAATGTCATTAAAAGAATTTTTGCTAATGGTGGAGAACTAATATAAATGGACTTAATGGAATAGACATTAATTGGCTCTATATTCAATTGTAATATTTTACAATAACATGATTGAATTATACGAAAAAAATCATGTATGAAAAAGTTAGACAAAACTACTTTGACATTCCTAATATTTGAGTGGCTATGGTATGTTTCTAGACATCAATCTAGATCTATAGATACTAGGAATCAAATAGGCCACACATATAGAGCTATTAAATAGAGAAAAAGTGATTTGATAGTAATGTTTTTAAAAAATTAAGGTTAAATGTATAACAATTTGTAAATAAAGATCAATATTAGATATTAGATTTTATTTGAATCTAAATGGTATTTAGCTATAATGAATTTAAATTTAAATTTAATTGAATTATCAAAAAGTTCGAACCTTACTATTAAATAAGCCTTTTAAGGAGTTAGAACTCCATACTTACTCCTCTCCAAACTAAATTCTATTAATATTTTTGTTTGGATAGATACTTGTGTGACTATAAGGGTTAGAATAAACCTATTTCAAAATTAATTCAAGGGGAGTTATGTAAAAGTAGCAAGGGTTCATAATATTATACAATTTATTTTTCATGTTTTATTATGTTTATTTAATCAAGTTTTAGATTAAAGTGATCTTAACATTTAAGAAATTAAAAAAATATTTTTATTTTGTTTAACACAGGATTAGATTTTGCTCTAATTTTCTAACACCAATACCATAACTGTAGGCTACCATTAAGTCTCTAATTGTCATTGTCTTCATATATTGCTACCGTCAATAGGAAATTGATTAATAATGTAATAAGAACATTTAATCATATAAAAAAAATTTTTCATGATTTTTTGAATTTTAGGTTCACTTTATTATATATAACTTGATTAATGTAAAAATCATAATAAAATATGAATCATAATTGTAACTTGGGCCATTAGCAGAAAGAACTATTTAGAAAAAGAAGAAACGCTAGTCACTAGAATTGAACTTTGCAAAATAAGATGTTGTCAAGGTTACTGATGTAATTAGATTCTTTGCATCAAAATATAGCCTTATTTATAATATAAAATCTTTGTAGAGAATATAGCATGTAGAGTGCTTTTACTTTAACTTAACCAATCCTATAGATGGTACAAACAACTATTTCTACTTAATTATAATCCTAAAAAAAGACTTAAGTATTAGTTAAGGTTGATCCTTCTCCCTGTAAAGAACCATTGACCATTTTGTACCTTAAAACTAGCATCTGAGCTATTTTGTTCTTTATTAAGGTTGTTAACTATTGTACTTGTTAAGCTTGTTTTGATATTCTCTACAAAGATTTTATGTTTAATTTTTTAAAAATAATTTAATTAGACAAAGAGTAAGAATTTAATATCTAATTTATTTTAATCCATTCATATTAGTTCTTTATCATTAGTAATTGATTCTTTTACTAACATTTGAAAACTGTTTTCAAAATTTCATCCCACTTTGCTTAAAGATTTATTAAATCAATGCCAATTGAGTGTAATAGAGCATTTTCCTTAATTAGTTTAGGGTCATGAATACTATATTGATTACTCAATTATCTCTATATAATTCATGTCATATCCAATAACTACTAATCAAAGCATAACAATTCCTATATGAGATATTTTACAAATCTCAAGTCAAAGGAACATTTATATAATCATCATAATAAACATTTCTATAAATACATAAGTAATTTTTCATATGAAATTTTCATGTTAGGTCAATTCAATGAAATTATTCTCCAACAAGAATGCATATGTTTGTTTAAATATCTTCATACTTTAGTCTATAGGATCAACAACTTCTTTTATAAGGAAGAAATATAACATGTATTATTCTTTACTTTGTATTAATGTCCAATCTTAGTAGAGTAATGACCAAAATAATTTAAGAATAAAACATAAATGTAAATAGAAAATTGATAATTGATAATTATGATCTTATCATAATTTCATTTATGAAGTATATTTGTTTCATGAATTTTATCATATATGTTAATTAATTAAATAAACATTTATAGCATAAGAAGACGATGTTATTGAACTCCAAACATCTTATCCTGTCTTGGGTAGTTCTTGCTTCACTGCCATCTATAGGATAAATGTTGCTCTCTATAAAATGCAATCTTGATCCTAGGCTAGCTTATGATAAATCATCCTTATATTAAGGTTTAAATAAAATTTGGCAAGCTCTATTTGTGAAAATACTTTAACCAGGAGCACTTTTTTTTCGATAAAGAGGAGACCAATGGCCTAGATACTGTTTACATTAGAGAATACAAAAATGAGGTACAGAAACCCCAAAGATATCTCCATTGAGGAGTGGTATGAGTCCCTTTGGTAGTTGGTCAAGCTGCTCGTAGTGGCCGTGTAGGGAAAGCTCAGAATTAGCCTAGTCTGCACAACTATTACCCTCGCGGTACACATGATGGACTAAGTGGTTCTATCCCATCTTTCATTGTTGGGGTGGTAGTCTAGTACATTAGACAGGATAGAAGTGAAACACCTCAATTTACAGCTTCAATCCCTTCCTTTTACTTTTCTTTGACCTTGGCAGTGATTTTTAAAGCATAGGAGTTTATACAAAGGGCTATAATTGTACCAATTGTCAAACTTTAAGGGAGTATTCTCTCAATTGCAAATAATGCTTTTAATCTTCTAGCTCATGCTATCTCTCAACTTTAAAATTCGTATTAGAGTCCATAAAATATTCAGTAAATGTATTATCCTACGCAAGAAGGATGAATGGAGTGATCTAAATTTTTTAAATAATTTTTTCTTTTAAAAAATTAGCATTACCAATTCCACAAAAACTCAATTCAAGTGTCAAAAAGTATGAAATTTAGCTTGTAAGTATCAACGTAAATCAGATTGTTAGGCATGAGAAATGAGAATACAGTTTAAAGTAGGGTAGTCCTCTTTTACCTTTTAATTCCACCACTCTTTTTGGATATGGAGAAATCATGTAGTTACTTCCCTAGGTTATGAGGAAGTTTTACAATAACCCCCTTGCTTCTTACTGTAGGCGAAGTGTAACAGAAACAATTTCAGAAGCCACTCAAAACTTTTATAATTACTGCAAACGAAATCAATGCACTCAAATCTTAACGTTTTCTTGTCTTCCATAAATGGCAAACTTTGGGCTTAAAGCTTTTTAGAATAAATTCTCATAGTCGCTGGACAATTTCTCATAAAACAACTTGAAACTTTTGAGTTATTTCAAGTGCATCATTTTGAAGTCATCAAATAAGATCGATATGACTGCTGTCCGTCCCTAACAATTGATCGATCACTACTAGACTAACCTACTATTACTAGTTACATTTATTAAGTCTAATTTTATCAGATTTTGCATGTTAAAATGATTAAATTAAATATAGTTATTTCATCCCATATGCTTTACCGGATAGTGAATATAAACCTATGACTGTGAAAGTAGATTAATTTAATTTAGTTAAAATATTTCAAATTACACTTGGCATGGTGACAACCAGACCAATATGCAGAGCAGCATATGGCTTCCACTCTACAGCGCTCTTTAAAAGCCAGCACGTTCCACAGTACGTAAGATCTCTTATAATGTTATCATCAAAGTACAAGCCTTCTACCCTTTATGTCCCCTTAAATAAATGGTCTTTACAGTGCGGCAGCTTGCTCTTCATTCCACATGAGAAAGACCTCCACCAGTTTCAGCCTTCGTCCTGCACAAGCCAGCCAATTGTATAAATAATCTTGGTCCTATCCTCTCCACCCCCGACACCCACTAACCCCACAAGTGAAAAAAACATAGAAAGCTCATGGGGCCTAGAGTTGAAGAGAAACAAAAGTATTCTAAGGGAAATATCACAACTGGTGGGATGTTAAAGTAAGAATAAAGTCGCAGAAAACAAAGCAAAGATCCGTTAATTTATGGCTTTGAAGGCAATATGACAAGTGGAGCTGAAATAAACAGTATTCTAAGTAAGGGAAACATCACAATTGGTAGGACGTTAAAAGAATCAAGTCGCAGACAACAAAGCAAAGATATTAATGCAAGAGTGAAAGCTTTGAAGGCAAGATGACATGAATAGGCTTGTGAGAATAGATAGGTTCATTATGCGTATGAAGCCAACATTCGGGTAATTGCCTTGAAAATGTTCCTACGGAAACAAAATTGTTAATCATTACTCACCACTTCATGAGTTCTACATGGAAAATGCACGTTGCCTAAGATTGGGATCTCAAAAACAAACCTATAATCAAGCCTAGCTGACAATGAACCTAGGAAGTTCAATCATTCCTGCAGTCAGAAAATACTAAAAGAAAATTTGAACTCTCGTTTAATTAGTAAATAAAAAAGAAAACCAATCTAAACATACTTGTGGTCCGAAGGATTGGGTGTTAATTCATAAACAATTGTTCCAACAACATCCCTCTTCAACTGCACAGACGAGACAAAGCGTCACTTATGGTAACAACACTTGCATTTTGAAAGGAGATCAACAACAAATATCATCCAATCTTTGACGCTAGTACCTGTGTTGCTTCACCCTTAAAGCCAATGTAGTGTATTTGACTAATGTCTCCACCAAAATTATCTGGGAAATGCAAAGTGATACTTGCGACACTTTGAAATTTTGAATATCTACCAATAGGGATTTACATAGCATCAGCAAACAGCGATTAGTTGCAAAGATACATTTTATTAAGAACTAATATAGCAGTTTGCACTACACTCCCAACATTTGAAACAAGTCATTGTAAACCAAAATCTATCGGGTAACGGAGTAGTAACCTTGTCTGGTACTCCAATACTCCTTGTAAATTTTCAACCAAGTCCCATTCCTTGAAACAGTAGATCTAGTGTAAGAAGTCTTGAAATAATTTGAAACCAATCAATACCAATGCGAAAGAATACCTGGATAGCTTGCATGCTTTGAGCATCTGAGAAGTCAATACCATCACGATTGATAAACCTAAAATATATTTCCAAGTAACCAACATCAGTTTTTCTCTCATAGGAAATGAAAAGGAAAGACCACGAATGAAAAGAAATTGAAGGGAATATTCCATTAAAAAAACTGCCCCAATAACATTTTCAATATAGTCAACCATTGTATAACAAAATTAACCGTCCGAACAAGTTTGGAAGAAGTGTACAAAATGTAGACAAAAATTGATCTAGTTTTTCATCTGTAACATCATAGAAAGATGTTTCAAATAAGCAGAGACTACTATAGCATCACGTATCTCATCACTGTAAAAGATGGGAAAAATGACAATTAGCAAGAGGACACCTGAACTCAATAATAACATATCAAGTGTCATATGACCACATCTTTCCTGGAAAGAATTGTCATCTAAGAAACACCTAAGATTGCAACAGACACTGTAGGCACTTAAAATATGAACCACCATATATTATGCAACATTATGAACCATATACTTATCCAGAAGACATCTGAATCTATTAGCCTGTAGCTCCAGGGGATATGAGAGAGGCAGGACTATAACAACTTAGAAAATGGATCATGTATACACAGCTAGATCACAAAGATATCAAGTCTTTCCCTAATTCATTCTATTATTGTATGTTTGTAATGATAACCTCACTTGACTTGTTAAGAATATCAGTTTGACATTAAAATGTGGGGAATATAATGTCATCCAAATACAATAGATACACTTCGTATCACTGAAAACTTCACATAGATGAATATAGATTAAACAATAGCTTCTCACCCTACTAATCATCAAAGAAGATGGACTACATCGATCCAATAGTATTTTTACCATCACCCTTGAAACAATAATGGTGCAATTCATAAGACTTTGCCATGGGCTTTCTCCACCTTCATTCTGTGAATCCTTCTGCCTTTTCCTGCACCGTAGTCAGAGCCTTGGAAGCCCACTTAATCCCCTTGCACCGGGTCCTAAGAGTTTACCGTTAATGCTAAAATGTCACCCGAATCTTCCAATGCTTCCCCAGACCATCCTATGGAAACTATGAGGAATTCCCTCCTCTTCCAACCACTCTCAACATCCTCGCAGCCTCGCACATCGCCCCAGAAGGTAGAAAAGCCAACCTTGAGTCGAGTAGTGGGAGACCCTGAATCCTTTGGTAAGTTGCATTTTGTCTCAAGTGCCTGTTTACCCTCCAGCAGCAGTGTTACAGCAAGGTGTGACGAAGTGGAAATTGCCCTTAGTGGGTAACTTTTTGGAGAAGAGAATGGCTTACCCTAGTGTCCAACATTAAGCTGAAGTTAATTGGAAGAAGTGGGGACTCCAAACCACTTTAATAACTGAAGAATCTCTTCATCTTTTGGTTTTCATTTGAAGAAATGGCAAGCAAAGTGTTCCACATGGGACCTTGGCATAAACAAGGTAAACCATTTTTTTTTTTTTGAGAAAATGAGAAATGGGGTTCAAACTTGATAGATATGAGATTAGAGCAATTCCTATATGAGTTAATATGCACAACGTACCTCTTGAATACTGGTCTTCGGAAGCGCTGATACTTAGCCAGTTACATTGGTACACCTCTTGCTATGGATGAGAATACTGCTAATATTAAGAGGGTTGGTTATGCTAAAGTTTGCATTGAAGTGGAGCACGGGAAAATTATACCTGAAAGGATTCCTATTATGAGGTATAGCACTGGTGGAGATCTAATTGAAGATAAAGTTCAATTATCTTACTCGTGGAAGCCTCATATGAAAGACAAAATTAAAGTGTGGATCCCCAAAAAGAATAAAAAGGATGAAGAGAACAGAAGAAAAGTAAATCCATAATCTCCAGAAATCTCCAAGGGAGCTGATGAATTACATGCAAATAGTGAAACTCAAGATCATCAGGAAACTCCCAAACAGATTAATGAGGTAGTAGATATAAATGCAGATATTCATGTTCAGCAAAATGTGTTATTGGATACAAACTTTGCAAATTCTCAAGATGAACAACAGAAGATGAGTGGAAAAGAAGGTGAGAAGAATATTCAGCAGTCCACAGAGATGCCAGATCAAGTAGAAGGAGAAGAAAACAATAATGAAACCACAACATCTGCTGGTAATGAGGGAGTAAATGAAACCACTGTTGAGATAGGTGGAACAAAGAAGATGCTTGAGGAATGGCATGAAATAGGATCTAGTACTCGAAAATCCAGGAGGAGAACCAAAACAAAACAGTCCTAATGATTTGTACAATATGAAATGCGAGGGGACTTAACTGTCCCAATAAACAGTTAGCTCTAAAGGGCTACCTAGGAACTAGAAAACTGGTTTTTGTTGGTTTGGTTGAAACCAAAATATAAGATGTATTTCAAAAAGAGTTGCATTTTGGCTCGCATTAAGCAATCATTCTAAACATCCTAATGGTGGGGTGATTGTTGCTTATGATCTAGCTTATCTGGTCTTATCAAACTGGTTTTTTATTGATCAATTAATTCATTGTGAACTAACCATTAAAGCAGGTAATGTTCCAATAGTAATCACACTTGTTTATGCAGCTAATCGAGAATTTCCGACGGCCAGCTTATAAAGGGACTTGCAAACAACTGACTTAAACATCACAAACCCTTGGATGCTTGCAGGTAACTTATGAGAGTATACTTTACTTGAGTAGGGTACTAGATTAGACCTATTTGTTTTCTTCCTAGTTGGATTTCCAACATGCCATACTTGACCGACGATGGCTCCATACGGTAAAAAACCGTTTGTTAAGCTTTCAGTTTGCTTAACATACATTTACCGGAGGAGAGGCAGAGGGAGAGGCGGCCCTCGTTGACAATAGTTTGCTATCTCCAACTGAATCCATAGGGGGAAGAGGCATAACAGATGCAGACACTAAAGAGTTGACTGCTTTAACTTCTCAGCTGGGACTGGTGGATCTCAAATTTTAGGGACCAATTTTCACCAGGAGCAATCATCAAAAGGGAAGTGGACAGGTGCAGAGAAACTAGACAAAGTTAATAATAGTTGGCTTATTAAAATGACAGAGAGTTTTGCAGTCAAGGTGGTTACTAACAACAACTCAAAGAAAAGCACCATTCAGGTTTTTCAATTCCTTGTTAAAGCACTCCCACTCCCAACTGGATTCAATTATTGCAGATGCTTGTAGCCAACACTTTCAGGGATCTAAGGCATGGAATGTCTGCAAATCCTGAAATTTGTCAAAACTGATTGTATTAAACTTCTTAAGGGTACCACTGATCCTCCTATGAAGCTAGATAAATTAAAAGCAACGGACGAGCTCTCATTTACTCAAAAACTACTAGCGATTAATCCTACAGACACCTCACTTATCGATAAAGAGAAAACAGACCTCAGTAAGTACCTATACAGACTAGAAGTATACAGATCCCAGCTGAAGCAGAAATCAATGGTTCAATGGGTGTAGCAAGGAGACAAAAATACTAAATATTTCTTCAGTGTGATTTAAGGTAGGAGGAATCAAAACAAAATAGTATCTCTAAAGGATAGAAATGGCAAAATGGCGTACCATCAAGAGGAGTTGAAAGAGATAGCTAGAAGCCATTTCAAGGACATTAATGGTGTGACTGCACATAGAACTTGCTTTCCTGAGAATCTGCTCAATAAAATGTCAAGTTCCATAAACCAGAATCAGCATTCAGCACTACTCAAGGAAGTCACCAATGAGGAGATAAGAGAAGTATTATTCTCCTTCCGTCCTGATAAGTCTACAAACTCCGATAGCTTCAATGCACGGTTTTTTCAAGAAAAGTGGAATGTCTTGCAAGCTCTAGTTGTTAAAGTAGTGCAGGAACTTTTTAGAAGTGTTAGGTTGCTCACGGAGATGAATAAGACTTATTTAGCCTTGAAGCCTAAAGTCATGTCAAATTTAGAGAATATTTTAATTGAGGGCTTGGTTCTAACTCAAGACCCTTGTAGCCATTATATAGAACTAATTACACGAGGAAACGATCTTAGGAATAAGGAGGAAATCACACAATAAAGAGTGAGATCATACTCTCCCTAATATAGATATTTCCAGCACTATCCCTCAAGCTGGGGCACACATATCATAAGCTCCGAGTTTGTTACATATAGGTTTCAACTGAGACCCCTAATGCTTTGGTGGGTAAGTCAGCAAGTTGATCTTCTAACTTGACATATGGTGTCACAATCAATCCTTCTTATAGCTTTTCACGAACAAAGTGACAATTCACTTCAATATATTTGGTTCTCTAATGAAAGGCTGGAATCGAGGCAATATAAATCATTCAAATGGAGTGCTCGAAACCAAGTTCCCCAAGAAGATGCTACAACTAAATCAACTCACATGTAGGGGTACTCAGACTCAGCACTAGAGCGTGCAACAACTGGGTTCTTTTCACTTTTCCATAACACCATGTTTCCACCAAAAAATACACAGTAGCTTGAAGTAGACCATCGGTCAAAAGAGCTTGCCCAATCTGCATCTGTATCGAATCTGAATGTGTCCATGATTCTGGTAAAGAAGACCTTGCCCTAGAGAGCTTTTCAAACATCTCAAAATTCTAATAACAACATCCCAATGACTAATTCACGGAGATCCCATACACTGACTCACTACACTTGCAGCAAACGAAATATCTTGACAAGTAATAGTCAAATAATTTAGTTTACCAATTCGATACTTACCTGGCGCTTCCAATTGCTCTGCTTTATCAACATTACGTTTTACATTTGGTTCCACTGGGCTATCAACAAGCTTTGCTCTCAGTAGACTTGTTTCCTCTAGAAGATCAAGGACATACTTTCTTTAAGATAGACAAATCCCCATCTTCGACCTTGCTATCTCAATACCCATAAATATTTTTGTAAACCAAAATCCTTAGTTTAAAATTTAGTCTATAGGAATGACTTTAGGGACTAGATTCCTACTTTAGCATCTTTAATAATAACAATATCATCAACATAAGCAATCAAAAGAATTTTACCAGCCTCAGAGTGATGATAAAACACAAAGTGATCCACACCACATCGATGCAGACCAAACTCCATAATCACTGTACTAAAGTGCCCAAACCAAGCTTTCGACGATTATTTTAGACGATATAAAGATTTGTTAAGGGAACATACTAGATTAGTCTCCCCCTGAGCAACAAACCCTGGTGGTTGCTCCATAAAAATAGTCTCCTAAAGATCTCCATGAAGTAAGACATTTTTTATATCGGGTTGATGAAGAGGCGAATCATGGGTGGCTACCAATGCAATGAAAACACGACGGATGTCAACTTGGCTACAGGAGAAAAGATTTTAGTATAATCCATACCATAAGCCTGTGTATAACCCTTAGCTACCAAATGAGCTTTCAAACGATTAATCGTGCCATCAAAATTGACCTTAACATTGAACACCCAATGGCAACCCACAATTGTCTGACCATGTGGAAAAGGAACAAAGCCCGGTATTATTAGCTTGTAAAGACAACACCTCTTCTTCTATGACATGTTTTCATCTAGGATGATCCAAAGCTTCCAAAACAAACTTAGGTACAAGTATAGAAGACAAAGTGGATACAAAAGCAAACATATGATGGTGATAATGAGTTTTAAGAAACAAAGTTTGAAATAGGGTGAGATGTACAAGACCTTTGTCCTTTATGGAGATCAATGGGCCAATCAAGATCATCATATGATGGAGTTGAAGACAGAGAAGACAATAGTGATAAGCGTGAATCATCTAGTCATACTTCATGATGAGTGCGTCGAGTAGAAACCTGCAAATCAGGATGAGATAGACGTTCCAAAGGAGTAGGATTAGTATCAGGAGCAACATAATTGGCATTTGTTTGGGAAGGAACAAAAGGAATTGGTAGACACGCATCAACATTAGTAGAGACAGACTGAGTATCAGAAAAGTAAAATGTCTTCAAAGAATGTAACATCAACAGACACAAAAAAATGATTCAACGAAAGGTTGAAACATTTATACCCTTTTTGCAAACGAGAGCACCCAAGGAAAATGCACTTTATAGCTTTTGGATCTAATTTATTTGTGTTAGGTTGAAGCTGATGAGCAAAACAAACAAATCTGAATACTCTAGGATTAATGGAAAAAGGGTCTTGATAGGGAAAGAGAATTGAGAATCAAGTTTTACTCGTTAACACAGAAGATGACATTCAATTGATAAGAAAACATGCAGTAAGTACAACATCTCCCTAAAAACTTTTGGGTACATTCATGTGGATTTAAAGAGTACGAGTTGCAATATGTTGGATTTTTCGCTTAGTTACTCCAGTTTGTTAAGGAGTGTGTGAGTAAGAAGATTGACGTTGAATACCCTGGCATTAGATATAACCAAGTTATTCGAGAGAAATCATTGTAAAATTCAGAAATGTCTCATTCATTTCGTATATACGTTGATGTAAATACAAGTATAAATAGTAGATGTCAAACCCTAAAATAGGAAATACAATCAATAGTAGTAAATACTATCCTATTTTATCACTATACAGCTATATACAACTCAACACTCCCCCCTAAAGCTGGAGCATATAAATCATATGCACAACCAGACAAAACTTTCTCTCGAATAAAGTGGCAATCAATTTCTATATGTTTGGTTCTTTCATTAAATACTGGGTTAGAAGCAATATGGAGAGCAGCTTGATTATCACACAATAACTTCTTCTGCGATACTTCTGCAAATTTTAACTCTTGAACTAATTGCTTTAACCAAATAAGCTCACAAGTTGCTAGAGCCATTGCACAATATTTTGCTTTTACACTCGACCTGGAAACAACACCTTGTTTCTTACTTTTCTAAGATACAAGATTTCCTCCAACAAAAACACAAAAGCCAAAAGTGGAATGCCTATTAGATGGAGAACCTGCCCAATCAACATCAGAGTATTCAATAATTTGTGAATGACCTCAGTTTTCATATAATAATCCTTTTCCTGGTGCACCCTTAATGTACCTCAAAATTTGAATAACTACATCCCAATGAAGTTCACATGGAGCTTGTAGGAATTGACTAACAACACTAATCGAGAAAGAAATATCAAGTCGTGTAATGGTAAGATAATTAAGTTTTCCTACCAATCTTGGATATCGACTAGGATCAGCAAGTGGCTCCCCCTGATTAGATAAAAGCTTTGAATTAGGATCTAAACGAGAGTCTATTGGTCTACAATCTAACATCCCTGTTTCTTCTAGAATATCCAATGCATACTTTCTCTGAGAAAGTACAATACTAGATTTAGACTGAGCAACTTCTATGCCAAGAAAAAATCAGAGCAAACCCAAATCTTTTGTCTGAAAATGACAGAATAGATGTGTCTTCAATTGTTCAATCCCACCTTGATTACTTCCAGTAATGACAATATCATCCACATAAACAATTAGATAGATACACTATTTTGATGATGTATATTTATAGAAGACAAAATAATCAGACTCTCATCGAATCATACCAAACTCTTGAACAATATGACTAAATCGTCCAAACCATGCATTAGGAGAATATTTCAAACCATATAAAGAGCGACGATGCTTACACATTAAGGTAGACTCCCCCTGAGCAACAAATCTAGGTGGTTGCTCCATATAAATCTTTTCCTGGAGCTCACTATGTAGAAAGGCATTTTTAATGTCCAATTGATAGAGAGGCCATTGGCGAATGGCAACCATGGATAAAAACAAGCAAACAAAAGACATCTAGGCCATAGGAGAGAAAATTTCATAATGTAGAAGTTAGAGAAAGAGAGAAAACCTAAGAAGAAAAATATTGTTCTGCTTATTTTACTAGGCTTATAGTATAATATATATACAATAACTATGTGGGACAAACCGAAAACCTAGTGTTAACCTAACTAATACAAAATAAGCTATATATACAATATATACAATTTAACGATCCCCCTCAAGTTAGAGCATAAAAGTCATATGCATTAAGCTTGTTACAAATAAACTCAATACGAGAACCCTATAAAAGACTTAGTGAAAAAATCCGCTAGCTGGTCATTCAAGCTGACATAACTACTAGCAATACAACCTGATAAGACCTTCTCTCGTATAAAAATGATAGCCAATTTCAATGTGTTTGGTCCTCTCATCAAATATTGGGTTGGAGGCAATATGAAGTGCAGCTTGATTATCGCAAAGAAGCTTCATCTGTGACACTTCTGCAAATTTTAACTCAAGAATCAATTGTTTCAACCATAGGAGTTCACAGGTCACCAAAGCTAGCCCAATATTCTGCTTCTACACTTGTTCTAGCAACAACTGCTTGTTTCTTGCTTTTCCAAGATACTAGATTACTTCCAACAAAGATGCAATATCTTGAAGTAGATCGTCTATCAGACGGGGATCCTGCCCAATTAGCATCAGCATATCCAATCACTTGTGTATTACCCCTATTCTCATACAATAGTCCTTTGCTTGGTGCCCCTTTGATATCTTAGAATACGAACAACTACATCCCAATGACTGTCACATGGAAACTGTAAGAACTGACTGACGACACTAATTGCGAAAGAGATATCAGGCTGAGTAATGGTAAGATAATTGAGCTTACCAACCAGTCTCCAATACCTCCCTGGATATATGCAAGAGGCTCCCCCAGTTCTGGTAAAAGTTTTAAATTAGGATCCATAGGAGAGTCTATAGGTCTGTAGTCTAACATGCTAGTTTCTTCCAAAATATCCAATGCATACTTTCTCTAAGCAATAACAACAACAGAGCTAGACTGTGTAGCTTCTATACCAAGAAAGTACTTGAGTAATCCCAAATCCTTAGTCTGAAAATGACTAAACATGTGTTGTTTTAGTTGATCAATACCATCTTGATCACTACTAGTGATAACAATATCATCAACATAGACAACAAGATAAATGCATTCCCCTTGTGATGAATGTCTGTACAAAACAGAATGATCGGACTTAGTTCGAATCATACCAAACTCTCGCAAGACAGCACTGAAGCCACCAAACCAAGCTCGTGGAGATTGTTTCAGACCATATAGTGAGCGACGGAGTTTACAAACCAAACCAGACTCCCCCTGAGCAACAAAGCCAGGTGGTTGCTCCATAAATTTCCTCCTCAAGCTCACCATGTAAAAAGGCATTCTTAATGTCCAACTGATGTAAGGGTCAGTGCCGCACAGCAACCATAGATAGAAACAATCGAACTGAAGACATTTTGGCAACAGTTGAAAATGTATCATCATAGTCCAACCCATAAATTTGAGTATATCACTTTGCCACCAGACGGGCCTTGTAACAATCAACAATACCATCTGGACCAACCTTAACAGTATACCTAACGACACCCAACAGTAGAATGAACAAGAGGCAAAGGAACCAAATCCCAAGTACCATTATCATGTAAAGCAGTGATCTCTTCTACCATAGCTTGTCGCCACCTAGAATCTGAAAGTGCCTCACCAATAGTTTTAGGGATAGAAACAGAAGATAAAGAAGACACAAAAGCAAAATAAGGTGAAGACAAGTGATGATAACTAAGGAAAGTGTAAATGGGATGAGGGTTACGAGTAAACCGTGTACCTTTTCAAAGAGTGATAGGAAATTGATCAGCGATGGGTAGGGCCTCGGTCGGTTTGAGATACTGAGGCAGGGTGTGAGTCAAAGATGTCATCTGGTGCAAAAGGAGCAGTGGTGTCAGAAGTAGTATGTAGATCCGGAGTAGGAGAGGAGTCAATGTCTACAGAAGGTTGAGACGGAGCATGACGATGATACACTTGCAGTGGTGCAGAAGGTAGAATAGTTTCATGTGACTGAATAGGCACAAGAGGATGAGGAAGAATTCTAGACATTGAGTGACTCTCAGAAGAACAACAAGAAAAGAATGGAGATGTCTTAAAGAATGTAACATCAGCAAAAATGAAGTAACGCTGAGTAGCTGGAGAATAACACTTGTAACCTTTTTGAAGACGGGAGTAACCAAGGAAAACGCACTTGGTGGAACGTGAAGAGAGTTTATCCTAACTAGGGAGAACATTATGTACAAAAACAAGTGCAACTAAAAACTCGAAGAGGAAGAAGATACAACGGTTGATCAGGAAACAAGATAAAATAAGGAGTCCTATGCTGTAAAATAGAAGAAGGCATCTGGTTAATCAAGTCACATGCAGTGAGAATGGCATCAACCTAGAAACGAAAGGGAACCTGATGATGTAAGAGAAGGGTGCGGGTAGTTTCAACAAGATGTCTAGTTTGGCTCTCAGTCACCCCGTTCTCTTGTGGTGTATAAGCACATGAGGATTGATGGAGAATTCCTTTTGAAGACATAAAAGTATTAAAGGGAGCAGAGAAGTATCCTCGAGCATTATCACTTCGTAAAACACGGATGGTTGTATTAAATTGGGTCTAAATTTTAGCACAAAAAGATTCAAAGATAGAAGGAAACAATTATGAACGACTTTTCATTAAAAACAACCAAGTGCAACGAGAGTAATCATTAATAAAGGTTACAAAATATTGAAAGCCTAAAACTGAGTTGATACGACAAGGACCCCAAACATCTGAATGAACTAACTCAAATGGGGACGCAGCCCGATTATTGACCCGCTTTGGAAATGATTATTAACAGTGGTTTGGCGAGATCTGGCTCCGAAAGGTGTGACAGCGCAGTGGACTCCGGTGGCGACTGGCAGATCATGGTGGCGATTTCGACGACAGCACTCCAAGGTTAGGTCGACAAAAGGATCCTGAACACAGTGGTGTGGTTCAGCCACTGGAGAAGAGGGGACTGACTTAAGACAACGTCGAAGGAGGGGAGAGAAGGAAAAAAAAACTTTCTGTCGTTGGTGAGAGAGGGATTTTAGGGTTTTCCCAACCTAGCTCTCTGATACCATGTAAACGTTAGAGAAAGAGAGCAAAACTTAGAAGAAAAATATTGTTCTGCTTATTTTACTAGGCTTATAGTATAATATATATACAGTAACTATATGGGACAAGCCGAAAACCTATTGATAACCTAACTAATACAAAATAAGCCATATATACAATATATACAATTCAACACATAATAATCCAACCCATAAGTCTGTGTATACCCTTTAGTCAACAAACGTGCCTTCAGTCGATCAACGTGGCCATCTGGACCAACTTTGACAAAAACCAACAGTTGAATGACTTGAAGGCAACGAAACTAACTCCCGAGTATCATTAGCATGTAGAGCAAACATTTCTTCAACCATTGCTTGACGCCACCCAGGATCGTTAAGTGCCTCATGAACATTGGAAGAAACAAAGACAGAAGAGAGGTGGATACAAAAGCAGAATATGATGGTGATACACGATGATAGGTAAGAAAATTATAAATAGGATGAGGGTTGAGAGTGGACTATGTACCTTTGCGAATGGCAATGGGAAATTGGTCTTCAAGAGGTAGAATTGCAGTAGGTGAGGAGTTCGAGGCAGGAACTGAGTTAACAGAAGCCTCTAAACTCATCATTAGTATCAGGCTTAGGATCACTGATATGATGTGGAAGAGTACCATTCTTAGGAGAAGAGGATTCAATAAGAGGTGAACACTGGACAGACTCTAAAGGAGGATTAGAAAGAGAAGCAACATAAGCAACAGGTGCAATGGAAGGAGTTGGGAAGAAATCACTGCGAAATGTGATATCTGTTAGAGATGATAAGTAGAATGGAGAAGATTCAAAAAATGTAACGTCAACAGAAACAAAATATCGATGTGTTGATGGAGAATAACACAAAAAACCTTTTTGAAGACTTAACCTAGAAAAATACATTTGGTGGATTTAGTTGACAATTTATCTTGACTTGGGGGAGAGATTTGAACGAAACATGTGCAGCCAAAGACTCGTCGTGGAAGGGAGAATAATGGTTGTTCAAGAAATAGGATAGAACGGGGTACCAGATTTTGTACGCTAGAGACGAAGGCATGCGATTAATCAAGAAGCATGCAATTAAGACAGCATTTGCCCAATATTGTGATGGAACTTGATTGTGTAAAAGCAAGGTATGAGAAATTTCCAGGAGATGTCTATTCTTACGTTCAACAATCCCATTTGGTTGTGGAGTATAAGCTCATGAGGTCTGATGAAGAATTCCTTGGGAAGACATGAATTGGGTGAAGGGAATGGACAAATATTCACGAGCATTATCACTCCTCAATATATGAATATTAGGATTAAATTGTGTCTTAATTTTTGCACAGAAAGATTTAAAAATGAAAAAAAATTCTAAATGAGCTTTCATTAAAAAGAACCAAGTGCAACAAGAATAATCGTCAATAAATGTAACAAAATATTAATTCTAAAATAGAAGAGACACGAAACAGACCCCAAATGTTTGAATGAGCTAACTCGAAAGGGATGTAGCCCGTTTATTGACACCCTTTGGAAATGAACTTCAAGAATGTTTTCCAAGCTGACAAGATTCACAATCTAAGGAAGATAAGGTAGGTAAAGTAGGCACCAGCTTTTGGAGCTTCAACAAACTAGGATGACCCAAACGATTATGAATTAGAATTGGAGATTTTAGTGCATGCTATAGGTGAAAGAGGTAGATCTAAATGATAAAGGCTCTGCGACTCATGTCCTGCACCAATCATCCATCCTGTACTGTGATCTTGTATAACAACAGAACTTTTATTATAAGTGATAGAATAATTTAAAGATCTTGTAAGTTTACTTGACGATGAACAGAAGAAAAACTCAAAGGAATCAGCTTATTGGTGACTGCTGAGGTAGGTGGCACCAACGGTAACGATTCACGCTCGCCGGAGAGAAAGATCGATAAGAGGGCCACTTCTATCAACTTTCGGCGACCTTTTTCAGCGGTAAAATCAGTCGTGGGCTACGTGAAATGACTAGACGACGACGTCTGAATAGGTGAGTGGTGATGGTGAGATGAGACACGCACCAGAGAGAGAGATCGGAAAATCAACCACCGAAACGACGAGGGCGCGTGACGGCTCGACTCTAGGCTTACGTCGGCAAGTGGGAGAAAAAAAGACTGGCGATTAATGAATTCTAAAGTTCGCCGGAAATTGATAGGAAAGCAATTGGAAAATCCTAAAAACCCTAGCGCTTTAATACCATTTAAAACTCAGAGAAGTCTCTTATTCATTTCGTATATACGTTGATGTAAATACAAGTATAAATAGTAGATGTCTAACCCTAAAATAGGAAATACAACCAATATTAGTAAATACTTTCCTATTTTATCATTATCCAGCTATATACAACTCAACAATCATCAACCAAAGTTACAAAATACTAAAATCCCAAATTGGACTTGACATGACTCAAACTCCAAATATCTGTATGGATTAACAAAAATTTTCAACTCTTTTATTGACTTGAGGAAATAACGAAGTACGATAATGTTTTCCTCACTGACACGACTCGCAATTTAATCTAGAAATAGAATCTAACCCTGACACTACTTTCTTGAGATTTTCCAATGATACATGACCCAATCAACTATAGATATCAATAGGAGAGACTGACACTGAGAATGCTATGGATGATTGCAACTTGTCAAAACAATACATTCTATTAGATTCACACCCTTCTTCAATCATCATCCTGGTCTTCAAATCCTGGATAATAACATTATTAGGATAGAAACATATAGAACAATTTAGTTGTTTCGTCAATTTGCTCACAGACATAGGGTTGAAAGGAAAGTTCGGTACAAATAATGTAGAGGGTGTAAAAACTTCTCTATTTTTTTAGATAATAGAAGAACAGCTGCTGCTGTTCTTGTATAGAGCTAGGGTACATAGTTATGGGAGTCTTCCTAATTAGGAAAATTCATTTGGAAATATCCCTAATATAGCTAGATATTACAGCTAAGGATAATCTCTAAAGATAATCCCTTGATTAGATAATCCCTTGATTAAGGGACTATCTATTATTACGGGATTCTCTACACTCCCCCTCAAGTTGGTGCAAAGATGTCTATCATGCCTAACTTGCTAATTTGTTCTTCAAATGGTTGTCTGAATAGCCCCTTTGTGAAGACATCTGCTCTTTGTTCTTTAGTAGAAACAAATGGGATACATATGCTTCCATCTTCCATTTTTTCCCTTATAAAGTGCTTATCTACCTCTATATGCCTTGTCCTTTCATGAAGTACTAGATTGTGTACAATATTAATGGGTACCTTATTGTCACAATACAACTTCATAGGAGGCTTAACTTCCAAATTTAACTTAGACATAACTCTTCGGAGCCATAAAACTTCACACACTCCTTGAGCTATAGCCCTGTACTCAGCTTTTGCACTACTTCTAGCTACTACATTCTGCTTTTTACTCCTCCATGTGACCATATTCCCCCATAGATAGGTGCAATAGCTTGATGTTGACCTTCTGTCAGTAATGGAGCCAGCATCGTCTGCATCCGTGTAGACTTCTATGCCTCTTTCTTCCTTCTTTTCAAAGAACAAACCCTTACCAGGACATCACTTTAGATACTTCAAAATTCTGATAACAGCCTCCCAATGTTCTTCATATGGTGAGTGCATAAATTGACTTACTAAGCTGACTGCAAATGCTATATCTGGCCTGGTGTGAGATAAGTAAATTAGTTTCCCAACAAGTCTTTGGTACCTTTCCTTGTTTACTGGAGTACCATTTTCGGGGTGCCCAAGTCTTTTCCCTTGTTCCACTGGTGTATCACACGGTTTACAATCACTTAAACCTGTCTCTTTTAATAAATCCAAGGTATACTTTCTTT
>JAOTAY010000189.1:25120617-25137574 GCA_025629805.1 Erythroxylum baracoense
ATTGGATATTATGTATAATGGCAATATTTTTGGCCATGCTACATTGAAAAATGATTTTCTAATTCTTGATTTGGATGCATGTTATGATAATTCATCTTCTGTGTATGTTTCACATTTTGATCCTAATTTTGAATTTGTTAAATGGCATGCTAAACTTGGTCACATTGGCCAAGATAGATTGAGTTGGCTAGCTAAAGAAGGTCTTTTAAACCAACTCACTAGGGTTAAGTTACCTAGATGTGAGTCATGTTTAATTGGTAAGGCAACTACCAAACCTTTTGGTAAGGCTTCAAAGGTGTCTAGACCTCTAGAGCTTATTCACTCTAATATTTGCGGACCCATGAATGTTAAGGCACGTCATAGGGCTATCTATTTTCTCACTTTAATAGATGACTATTCTCGCTATGGGTATGTGTACCTTTTAACTCATCGTCATGAAGCGCTTGATGTGTTCAAACATTTTGTGACTGAAGTTTAGACACAATTGGAAAGAAAAGTTAAAGCTCCTCGGACCGATCGTGGTCGAGAATATCTATCTGATATGTTCAAAGAATTTTGTGAGAAAAAGGGTATAATGAATCTAGTTGAAATCAACAAGCAAAGAAGATTTCAACAATTTGAACCTTTCATGTTAGCAATGCAAGCGATCCAGGTGTATTATGTCCCTTTTCCTAGCTTACGATAAGATAAGTCAGATTGGTTGGCCGTTTGCAAAGTTAAACCTAGAAGTATTTTTGAATCACGTGGAAAAGGAGAACAGAGAATTAAAAGTGAAGCGTTTCAGGAAGATGCTTATGAAATAAATGCATATGTCGTTTATGAGGATAATGAACCTTTGAACGATCCATGTAATGAATATGTTGAAATTTTATCTGGAGAGGAAGATGAGGGACAGAGATCTAAAGAAGAGCCTGAGTTTGATTCAAATTCTTCAGAAAAAGAAGAAGATTTTGATTTACAATTAAGTGATGATAGCGATTAATTTGTGTTTGTAATTGAATATTATATTCAACAAATCAGTTATTTCCTTTTCAATATATTGTATAAAATATTAAAATCAAATTGTAATATTTCTAGAAAATTGAATCAAATATTAATTTGAGGTTGAAATATGCCACCAAAGAGAAGACAAGATATGATGCGACTAAGATTCAGACCACGATTTGAAGGTAATTACTATACAGGTGAAGCATCTCATAGTGTAGCAGCTAAAACTGAATCACCTCCTCCCCCTCCAACTACTACACTTACAGATGAGGCATCACCTTCGGTACCTGTTGCTGCACCATCCACCACCCCTACATCATTCACTACCCTTATACTAACAGAGATATCAGGGGTAAACAATACGAATGAAGAAGGTGGCGGCCAGCCTGGAGCTGAGGGACCTGATGAAAGAACTTACATCACAATTGTCAATAATTTGTAAGTGAAAATACATGAAACGCTATATGTTTATAATTACATTATAGGTTTAAATTTTAAAAATAGTATAAAATTATTTGTTTTTATGTTAGGTTGATTCTATCTGGACCATGCTTAAGAAACATGACACCCAAATTCAAGGAGAAGATTAATCTTGAGGGTTATGAATGGAAGTATATCTCTAAGGCTACAAAGGAATTTTACTATCAGGAGTTTGAGATACAACAAAAATTATTATTTTCTTTTTAAATAAATTTTTATAAATTAATTAGATAAATATTATTACATTATAAGTATTTATCGAATGTTTTTCCTTTTGTTTCAGATTTTTTTTTGGTATTATGAATTTGACACGATCATTTATAAAGTATGGAAGAGACGAGCACGTACACGTTATCGGGACTTTGTTGTTGCGATACACAAAGTCGTTGTACGATCGCCTTATATTTCTAAACAAATATGGAGTCGTTGGCAACAGTATTGGACATCACCTGAGGCAATGTCCATTTCAGAGCATAATTCTACTAACAGACATGGAGGACTCGAGGAGAGAGTCTTCTCGTACATACGGGAGGATCTATTACCCACCACAAACATGCAGAGAGACTTGTAAGTATCTACATTTTACATTTATATTCTGATTTATTTACTTTGCTATATTTCAATTGAATTTGATATGTGAATTTTGAAATGAAAATATATGTATTATGGAGAATGATAATGTTATAAATGTATGGTGCTATATATGGCTATGTTGTTGACTTGTTTTCTTTGTTCAATAGGAGGTAAATATCATAAAAATAAAGGAAACTTTGCCAAAATTTTTATAAATTGTAGTTCACTTATAACATTTTATTCTTATTTAGGAAAAGTTTATGGACATAAGGCCTACACCTCGTCAGCTCTTTTTGCACACTCACACTAAGAAGCATGATTATGTGACATTCGTCAACAGTCATTGTAGAGAACTAAATGTATGTGAAATTTATAGTTTAATATTAATGCTTAATAATTATCACTTACTAATATAAACATTGCCTTTTGATAGAACCAAATACAAGAAAGCATTCAACGACAGTCCTAGCAGTCTGAAGATGTTGATAAGACTCAAACCTATCTTTATGCAGTGGGTGGTAGGGACCATCGTGAAAGGATATTCGACTTAGGTTCATTTGTGAATACATGTTATTCGCAATCATCCACGTCCAATACATCAGCTTCTAGTAGGCGGTCCACAACCAATGAAGTCTAAGAGCTTCAGAGCACAGTGCAAACATTGATGACGTACATAGCTCAGCTCCGTAATGAGGTAGATGAGTTGAAGGATAGGATTAGCAACTCATAGCACCAATCAGAGCATCCATCGTCACCAAATCAATAGTCTACTTATAGTCATTTCATTTGAATTACAAATACTTGTTATGTACAATCTAATTTTTTTATTATCAATTAAGATATTTTTAACTTTATATCATCAATCAACTTTTTGTTTAAGCAAATTAAATGTATACTATTAAATTCATAACTTTTTAAATTATGCATCAACCATAACATCATCAAATAAAATTTATAAAATCAATTCTATTTACCGATAGAAGATGACTAACCGTTGGTAATCACAGATGGAATAACCAATTCCATCGTCAAATTTACCAACAGCAGAATAACAGTCGGTACACTCACCGACGGAACAAACATAACCGTCGGTAATGTTTTAACAAACTTACTGACGGAAGTGAACAAACCGTCAGTAAATCTACTGATGGACTCAAAATGATACTGTCCATCGACAATTTACCGACGGTCAATACCACAAAAAACCTTCAGTATATTTACCAACGAAACATTAATTGTCCGTCGGTAAATTTATCGACGGACTCTCTATTTTTCGTCGAGAGTTATTACCTACGACTATTTCTATGATACCTTTGTCTGTCAGTAAAGTCCATCGCTAACCTGACTTACCGACGGAATTTTTATGTTTTCCATCGGTAATTTCGTCGCTAAACAACATTTTTCTTGTAGTGTATTATATATATAACTTGTGGCATAAAAGAAATAGAATAGTATTTAAGAATGAATATAAGATTGCTAAGAAACTCCTAAATTATACAATCAATTAGATCAGGGAGGTTTGCATTGACCAAAGCAAGAAGAGGATATTTTTGAGCAACGACGGGGATTTCCTTCTATACTACACATTTTAGTTGAAAGAATTAATGAACCTATTAACTAGATTACTCAAAGGAACTAGAATCTCTAAATAAGCTGAATATATTCTCTATAGATTATAAGGACCACAATAGGAAGATCTTTACATTAAGGTGTTTTCAAAGAGGATTCATTGGAAACTTTATTTTCAATTTGATGATTTGACTCCTATCCCTAATAATAAGTAACTCATATGTGATCTATCTACATAGGAAAAGCAAGAGGGACTTATGAATTAGTTATTATATCTATACCTTCGTTAATATAACTTCATATTACTCTCGGTAGTTATGAAAATTTTAATGTCTTTATTTATTTCAGATATTATTTTGGTAGCAGTAAGATTACACATAACAATAACAAAACTATTAAAATTTTTAACCTTGAGTGAAAAGAGAAGGAGAAAATCATCAAGAAAAAGGAATATTTGGTAGATGTAGTTTAAATTGTTATCATCATTTGATAAGTGCTAAATAAATTATGTTCTTAGCAATTTTTTATTGTCTTTTGATAAGTACTAAATATGCATTAAGGAATTATATTTTCAAAATTTATGAGGACAAGAAAAGAGAAACATGAAGAGCATTGTCAAGTGCTCAAGGATGAATTGCCGTAAAAACGAACATGTGAACAGCTGATAACCAACAGAAGGGTTACATGGCGATGACGGTATATTATATTGATAATGATTGGAAGTTATGCAATAAACTTTAGAGGTAATTTATATTCTTTAATATTATTATCATTTACTTTTTTTTCATTATTTTATGAATTCATGGTTCATATTGGTATGCTTTTTCATAATAGGTTCATTTATTTGCCGATACTATATACAAGTGAAAATTTGGCAAATGTGTTGAAAGACTTTTTGATGAATTTGAACATCGACAACAAAATGTCCTCTATCACAATTGATAATTGTAGCACAAATGATGTTATGATTGAGAAGCTGAAGGGTAGGATCTGGGTTGGGAGTTTATTGGCTAGAGGTAAGCTATTTCATATGCATTGTTTTGCGCATATTCTTAGACAGGGCTGCCTGGGCCTGGCTTGGCCTCTCCTATAGTGGCCCGCGAACCGCCACTTATTTTTTTAAAGAAAAATTCAAAACGATGTCATTTCAGAAAAATGGACCGTGGCCCGCACGACTGACCAACCATGGTTAGCCTATGGCCCGACTGTGGCCCACCCAACCTGGGCTAAAAACGGGTAGGGCCGGGCCGAAATTGCCATCCCCACATATTCTTAACTTAATTGTGAAGGTTAGGTTGGAGACGATAAAGGAACCAATATAGTGTATTTGGAATGGTGTTTTATATTAGAGTGCAACTCCTAAAAGAGTTGAAACTTTTGAAGATGATGCACAAATTTTATGCATTCTTTGCATAAAGAAGTTGGTTTTGGATTGTCTTACCAGATGGAACTCAACCTTTAAGATGTTAGAGTCGGTAATCTCATATGCTCAGTTATTTTTTAGACTAGCCGAAAAGGACTCTCAGTATACTTGTATACTATCAGAGGATCAATGGGACTTGACTAGAAAACTTTGTATGAAGTTGAAATTATTCAATAATTGGACTTAATTATTCTCAGGAACAAAATATCCAACTTTGCACCGTATCTTTAGCACTATATTCAACATAAAGCATGTTTTATCATTGTAGATGTTTGACTTCAATGCAGTGATTCGGACTATAGTGAAGTAGATGACGAAGAAGTTTAATTCTTATTAGTCTAAGGTTGGAGATATTGTTGTAGTCTTATATATGTTAGACCCGAGATACAAGATGGACGGTGTTGAATATATTTATAATGCAATATACAGTGGTGAAGTTCAAGAGCGTCTACATACTATGAAACAATTATGGTATCAATTGTTTCATGATTATGAGGTCAGAATGCAATAAATTCATGATCGGGATACAAACAGTTCAACTCAGACTTTAGTTTCAAGTTTGACCTTTTCTTCTGACCCATTATTGAAGATTCTCTTTAAAATTTTTTAAAAGAGAAAAGGACTAGGATATCTTATAATACGATATAGATAGATAAATATGTTTCTGAAGATTGTGTTTTTGAAACTGAAGGTGAGTCGTTCGATATATTATTATGGTGGAAGACACCTACACATAATTATCCGATCTTGCAAGCCATTACATGGGACTTGTTAGCTATTTCATCATCAACTGTTGCTTTAGAGCCTGCATTTAGTACTAGTAGTCGGGTCATTACTCCTCATCGTGTTCGACTTCATTATCGCACTGTGGAAGCTCTTATGTGTGGTCAAAGTTGGTTAAATAATGAAGATATTAATGGAGCTATGTATCGAAGAGCCATGCGATAAACTTGTTTGATTAAGTTTTGAGTGTTTTCCTTTGTAAACAAAAAAAAGTAAATTCTTTTCTTTTTAATATATTTATTTTATCTACCTTTATATTATCTTACTTAATGTTGTGTTTTTTATTTTCCTACAGCCACAAGTATTAATGCAGAGGGGACTCGTGACGATGAAGGTATTTTTAAATTTCCTTTTATATATGAAGATGAAGATATTTTTAAATTTGTTTTTATATAATATTACATTACTAAACATTGTTTTATTTTAATATTATATTATTAAATATAATGCTTGTACATATAGATGATTGGATCCAAACTGCTGACGACCTTACCAACAAGTACAATTAATCAATTAGAATTAACTGATGCTTGCTCAGTCTCCACTCTCCAATCTATCTAGCTGCTGATTTTGTAAATTGCATCTTTTTTTGTAAAATGATTTACATAATCATTCGTGTATAGCAAAATTTTCTATACTTAATAAATTTAGTTTTATCAATTCTCTCTTATAATAATTAATAAATAATTTAAGTAAATTAAAAATTCTTGATTAATTGAATTGAAATTCTTAACTATAACTATTAACTTAATGACTTTTCATACAAAATTTTAATTAATTGAATTAAATTTTCTAATTAATTATACCATTACATACATATCAAGATTTTAATTTTAAAATGTATTTTCTCAATAATGATATATAAATGTATGTAGTATGCTTCAATACAAACCTCACTTAATGACTTTTAACATAAATTGTGTTAATATTTAGCTCATTAGTCACTATACCTAAAATATTAATTAAAACATTAAGAAGTTAGTGATGTTACACTTTCATTTAGTGACTTATAGTTTTATTCAAATGAAATATTAAGTTGTTTAAATAAAAAGATATAAATATTTTGAAATTTAATATTCGATAAATTAATAACTTTATTATATCATAATTATATGATGTTATAATATATATCTTATAACACTCTAAGGACGAGAAGGATTTAAAATAATACTTATATCTTATATTAAGATTTCGAATAAAGATCTAAGGAATTACTCTTAACAAACTTTTAATTAGAGTAACTTAGGAATGAATCTTCTAACATTAGAATTTAGATAGGAGAAAAAAATTATGAATATAAATTTAGATTAATTAGAATATAATGATTTTAGAAAAAAAGTGAAAGAACTATTTTCAAAAGTAATAAAATAAATAATTTATAAAAATATCAAAAGTGTTTATAAAATGTATTCTAGTATTAATAAAATAATAGCTATTTTCAATATAATATACTATACTTATTTGTTTTTATAACTCAATTACTTATATGTTATTTTAGAATTGATACATTAGGATTAATAAAGTGATTAATTCATTTTAAGATTAATATAAATACATATATGTATAATGTATATATTGTCTAAATATGAAAAATAAAACAAAAATTTAAATTTACTTGTTTATACAAAGAATAATTATGACAATATTATCATTGCTATATATATTTAATAAATATAAATTGATTCGTATTTTATATCTTTTATTTTATATAAATATTTTTGTATAATTTATGGGTAATTTTATCTTACATTTTACTGTAAATGATTATGTTATAATTTATAATTTATGAATTTTAAAAAATACAACTACAGCTTTTTGAAATTGTCTTAAAATAAAAATTTTGAAAATATATTAAACGACTGGGTCAATTGAGGCCTAACTAGTTGCCCGAGCTGGGCCATGGGCCTGCGGACGGGCTAGTTGGTCTCAGCCTGCCCATAGGTCACGGACCATTTTTGGCCCGCTCGAAATTTTCTTAGGGCTCGATCCTAACCCGACTCGTTGACAAGCTTGATGAAAAGATTTCTATGTAAAGTTAGCAAGCACTCATATTATAGCCAAAGTAAAATGGAAAGAGGTATGCAAGTGGTCTAAGCATTCAATCCTTGAAACTGGCTAATAATACAAGTCTTGTATTTTATGAGTTAATATGAATTTGAATTTGGTCTAAGCTTTTGAATGAATTTAAATTTTATAAAAATTGAATCTAACCCGGGTAAATTTAGTTTCGTTGTGAAACCGAACATCAACATAAGTGGACAACGTGGTGAGTGATGACCTGCTTCAAGGCTCAAGGGGCATATATAATTAGATGCTTGGCTTAAAAGAAAAGCTTGCATGTCTCAAGATTCACAAGGAAGATTTCCACGTTGGGTTTGTTTACCAATCTCACCAGCAACATCATTTTCTTCCACATCCTCCCTACTCCAGTTGTCATTTTAATTAAAGTCAAAGTAAGAAAGAATCTACTAATCCTTGGGTGTCCAGATTTGAAACGAAACTGACAGCTAGCAAAGTTCCATGTCTCTCCAAATAATTTTATTCAATTTCAAAAAAATCAAATTTTGATAAAATTTAAGTGAATATATTCATGTTTATATCTTTGATAACTAGTAAAAAGAATTAATCTTTTACCATCAAAATTTAAAAAAAATCGTATATTTTGTAAAAATTCAAAATCAATCCTTAAATTATGTCATCAATTTCAACTTACATGATCATTTCTAAACACGTGATTACGTGGAGAATCATATTCTACAAGATAATTCAGAATTAGAAAACTACATGTGTCAAGTAGATTGATTTGTTGATTTTATTAGTTTTATATTTTAATATTATTACTTATATTAATATTAATTTATTTGTTAAAATAGAAAATAGTTATATTAATAACTGTGCATAACATATTCGTTAACTTTAGTATAAAAGTAAATTAAGCATATTTATTTTTGTTTATTATATAATAGTACTAATAAATAAAATAATCAATTTCTTATTCTTATTTAAAGTACATATTTTATAAATAATTGATATTTAACTTGATTCATTTTAGTATTAGTAACTGAAATAATAATAATATGATTTATTATATTTACGTATCATTACTATAAATAGCTTTTTCTCATTATATACTATACTTAGGAGTGCACATAAGTAAGGGTTGTTTGTCGGATTACTATAAATCGGCTTGCATTCTCTCCTTCTTACTCTCTTTAAATTATTGCTCAAATGTTTGATTAATTTATATTAAACAATTTTCTCATTCTTATTTATATTGATTGTTGTTAATTGAGTACATTGGTTAGAATAATTAAATTTTGCCAACACTCAATTTCCCCCTCCCCTCTTAGGTGCCATTAGGGAGTAACAATAATTTATAATTATATAATAATTATTGTATTTGTTATTTATACTTATTTTTAAACAATTACTTTATATGTTTGTAGAAATACGAATTTATAAATAATTTTTTAATAATAATAGTTGTTCAACACTAGCATTGAGTCCTTAAAGATTGATAAGAGATGAAAAATTACTTAATACATAGTATTGATCTCATGGACATATATGAAAAAATAATTAATTAGCATTGCAATTAAATATAACATATATATAATACATGAAAAATTGGCCAACGTTAGTATTAAGCCCAATAGACCAATATAACAAAAACAATGAATTAACATCAATACCAAGTATAACAACCAATAATATAAGAAAAAGTTAATGAATAATTATTGATTAATAATATTTATTTTGTATATTTAAAAATGTGAACTATAACAGAATATAAGAAATTTATCATCTTATTTATCAGTATTATTAAATAATAAAAAATTTAATATAATTTTTTTAATATTATATAAATCTAATAAATATTTTAAATTATTGATAGATATTACAAATAAGGTTAATTAAATGCAATAAAATGAATCGGTAGTTTGTACTAAATAATATTATATTATTTAGTATAAGTAAATAATATAAAATATAATAAATAAGATTATTATTATTAATTACTTAAAATAAAAATTTAAGAAAAATGAGAAATTAATAATCTTATCTGTCAATATTATTACATAATATATTTAAAAATTAATGAAAGATTTAATTTACTATCATGTTAAGTTGACTAATAAAATTAATTAACATTCCATATTAATTTTTTTTATAATTTTTGTATAAGTAAAAACAATGTAAATATAATAAATCAATAAAATAATAAGAAGCTTATATTTGCAATAGTAATGGATGAGCTCACCAATAATATCTAAGGATATATAACTTAGTATATGTTATTTGCTAATGACATTGCTTTAGTTAAATTAGAACTTTAGAGGAATACTTATTTGCTTATTTTACCATTTATTTTATTTTTTATTTTTCTTCTTACTTGTTTACTTATTTTACCGTTTATTTCTATTCTTTACCTTGTGTTTTATTTTTTATTTTGGTAATTATTAATTAATTAATTTTGATTTTGATTTTAAATTTCCTTATTCTTATCTTATTATAGTGTTTCTTTTCTTATACAAGTATTTGTTTATATTTTGGCCTTTTCTTTTTTCAAACAATTTTCAAAACCTTTTTCTTTTTTTTCTTCAAACACGTGACACTATACATAGAGAATCATATTATATAAGATAATTGAGAATTAGTAAACTACATGTGTCAAATAGATTGATTTGTTGATTTTATTAGTTTTTATATTTAAATATTATTACTTATATTAAAATATAATAATATTGAATATTAATTTATTTGTTAAAATTAAAAATAGTTATATTAATAAATGTTCATAATATATTCGTTAACTATAGTATAAAAGTAAATTAAGCATATTTATTTTTATTTATTATATAATAGTAATACAAATAAAATTATCAATTTCTTATTTTTATTTAAAATACATATTTTATAAATAATTGATACTTAACTTGATTGATTCTACTATTAGTAAATGAAATAATAATAATATGATTTATCATTTTTACGTATCATTATATCTATAAAAAAGCTTTCACAAATTTTAATATGTAATATAAAAATTTAATTAAAATTGATAATGATATCATATTCAATATAATATATTAATTAGTTTAAAAAGTAGTAAATTAAGTCTTCCATTAAATTATATTTTATTATATAATAAATAAGATGATAGATATATATGTTATAATAATTTTTGAACCAAAGGAGGCTCCAATTAATGATCATAAAAAATCATAATTACTACTAATGTTTTTATTATCTTGATAAAAAGAAATATTATAACAAAATGAAATCATAAACTAAAAAAGATAATGTATGAAGCTAAAAAAGAGAAGTTGAAGTTTCCCCTTGACAAAATGTAGATCAAAATAAGAACAAAGATGATCAAGGCTCATCAAGGTCGGTTTACATTTTTTACTATTATTTGCAATCTTATTTTGTTAATTTGATGATATAAAAGGCTCATCATGCATAAACATTTCATTTAACTTCATTACATGAGTCATTTCATTCATCAAGAGGTATTAACGCTTTTAGATTTTATATAAAAGCCTCTTGATCTTTAAAACAAAATTTGGCAAACATTTTAGGACGTGTTTAATTCATATTTACATTAATCAAATTGAGTTTGAGCATTTGAAGGTGTTAAAATCATGCTTTTAGGATGATTGGTTGGCCAATATAAGTTAAAGTTGTTAAATTTAAAGTAATGTGAGGTTGTAGCAACATTGTTTGATGTATTAGTCTAACAATATGTGTATTGGTAGATCAATGTCCAACAATTAGTAAATTTGGTGTTGTAAATACATATTGGTCAACTAGTGTACTGCATATAGTCTCTATAATAGCTAGTTCTTGGCTCCAATGTCTATTTTAGGTCCTAAAATATTATAAATAGGTTTTTCTCATTAGTTTTAGCATCAAGATGGTTTTGGATATTGTATACACACATTTCAAAGAGTTCTATTAACCATTTGAGCATCATTATGACATATTTATGTGTGCGAGCCATTTTAAAATTATCAAGTGATAATGTGAGATATTTTGAGTTGTAATATTTGGTTGGAGCAATATATTATTTTATTTAAAATGATAAAAATGACATTGAGGTTCCTCTTCATTTTGGAAGAATATTGTAAAAAAAGGTTTCTTTTTACAGAGAAAGATTATACAATAGTTATTCTTTCTCTTGAAAGGTAAATTCTAGTGGAGTTCCAAGAAGAGTCTTAGGAGTGGACTTAGGTAAGGGTTGTTTGTCGGATTACTATAAATCAATTTGCATTCTCTCCTCCCTATCCTCTTTAAATTATCGTTCAATTGTTTGAATAATTTATATTAAGCAATTTTCTCATATTTATTTATATTAATAGTTGTTAATAGAGTACATTGGTTAGAAAAAATTGAATTATGTGAACACCCAATCGGCCCCTCCCCTTTTAGGTGCCATTAGGGAGTAACAATAATTTATAATTATATAATAATTATTGTATTTATTATTTGTACTTATTTTTAAATAATTACTTTATATATTTGTAGAAATATGAATTTATAAATAATTTTTTAATAATAATAATTATTCATATTGATCTCTTGGACATATATGACAGCCCAACAAACCAATATAACAAAAAAAAAAGAATTAACATCAATACCAAGTATAACAATTGATAATATAAGAAAAAGTTAATCAATAATCATTGATTAATAATATTTATTTTTGTATATTTAAAAATATGAATTATAACAGAATATAAGAAATTTATCATCTTACTTATCAGTATTATTAAATAATAAAAATTTAATAATATATAAAGCTAATAAATATAATATAAATTATTACTAGATATGACGAGTAAGGTTAATTAAATGCAATAAAATGAATTGGTATTACATACTAAATAATATTATATTATTTAATATAAGTAAATAATATACAATATAATAAATCACATTATTGTTAATTGCTTAATAAGTAAAAATGAGAAATTAATAATCTTATTTGTCAATATTATTACATAATATAATTAAAAATTAATGAAAGATTTAATTAATTATCATGTTAAATTGACTAATAAAAATAATTAAAATTCCATATTAATTTTTTATAATTTTTGTGCAAGTAAAAAATTTAAATATGATAAATCAATAAAATAATAAAAGTTTATATATTTATTTAATAATAGAAAATTTATTCAATTTAATTATTAATCATTTATAAAATATACTTGTTGAGCCCCTTTTGGATTGATATAGTAATGGATGAGCCCACCAAAATATCCAAGAGAATGTACAATATATTGTTTGCCGATGACATTGTTTTAGTGGATGAAATAAAAGAGGTTGTCAATATTAAATTAGAACTTTGGAGGAATACGTTAAAGGGTTTTTAATTGAGCTAGAAAAAGACTAAGTATTTAAAGTGTAACTTTTCAGGTCATAGGGTGGCATCAATATAGAGATAAAGATTGGTTCAAAAGTTACACCATAGAAAGATTATTTTAAGTATCAACGTGACTTAAATGGCAGGGTGCATTAAGAATTTTATGTGACAAGAAAATACAACTCAAGCTAAAAGGTAAAATTTGCTGTTCAACAATTAGGTCGACCATGCTTTATAGGACGGAATGTTGACTTATTAAATAGGAGCATAGTCATAAATTAATGGTGGCGTGAATTAGGATACTCCTTGGATATGTTATCTTACATGAAGAGATAAGTTTAGGAATGTAGTGGTAAGAAATGAATAAAGGGTGGTTAACATTGATAGTAAATTAAGGGGGAAAAGACTTTGGTAGTTTAGACATATTAAGAGAAGACATTCTAACGCTCTAGTAAAAAAATGTGAGAAGATTGTACCTAAGGACTGTAAGAGACAAAGAGAAGTGGGTGATGATGATCAAGAAGGATATGCTTCCGCTAGAGCTTATTGAGGAATTAGCCTTCAATAAGAAACTTTGGCAAATTAGGATACAGGTAAAAGATCCTACATAAAGAGGTCCTTTTTTTTTCTTCCAAAGGTCTTATAAACCTTTTCTTGGATTCTTATGTCTTGTTGTTTTAGCATAAACACCTTTATCTATAGTACTTTTTATTTTTTTATTTTTCTTCTCAGTTGTTTGCTTACTTCTTTGCTTATTTTAACGATTATTTTTATTCTTTACCTTTTATTTTATTTTATTTTATTTTATATTAATTAATTTATTTTGATTTTGATTTTAAATTTCCTTATTCTTATCTTATTATATTGTTTCTTTGTTGATACAAATATTTATTTACATTTTTGGCTTTTGCTTTCTTCAAACAATTCTCAAAACCTTTTCTTTCTTTTTTCTGTGGATATTTAGAAAATAACCTCTCTATTAATTGAAGGTAAGACTCTGTACCACTAGATCTTCTTAGACCCCGCTTTTAGAGAAATTTTTACTGGAATATTATTGTTGTTATAGTTACTATTAATTATTATTATTATTATTATTATTATTATTATTATTAAATTGAAAATAAAAAGAAATTGATAACATTATTTTTTATTTATTTATATTGAAAAGTAAGTAATAAATCCATTCAAAAGGTAGAAATTATATAGTGATTCAAGTTACATCTCCTAAAGGTGGAGTTTGTACAAAATTCAGCTACCTACAACATAGAGATACCAAATAACAGCAATTTCTATATCCTCAATTGCATCTTAATATGATTGGAAATAAATTATTGATTAGAAGTGATCATGATTATCCTTCTTAGTCTGAGGCGGATTCCATCCAACTGTACTCCTTGTATTTTTCTACTTCTCCAAAGATTTTTATGTTTCGCATCCCCAAATATACAACACCAACACAGCAAAACTAGTTTTAAGAACCTTTTGGTCCTCTTTACCATCCCAACTTAGTTTGCTAGCCCAATCCAAGCAATTCATCCAATTTAGATTTCTGTCTTGCAGATCAAAGATGTTGAGGAATGCTCTCTATAACTACCTAGTATGATAACACTTGAAAAATATATGATCTAATGTTTCAGTCTCTCTATAACATAGAGGACAATTTGTGTCTGGAATTTGAAACACTATTCTATCTCTGGTTCCCATCTTCTGTAATGCCACTAACCATAAGATGAAAGAGTGGGCTTGAGATTCACTTGATCCTTATATCAGTTTATGAAGAGGAAACTTGATAAGAGGACTGAACAACAATTGTTTACAAGATAGAGCCATAAATTTGTGAGACTTATACTGCTCCCATATGATTTCATTTCCTTACACTTGATTTGGAAAGTATGCTGGCCGTTGCTTAACAACTGACCTGGTTCCTTTACTCATATGGAAAGGCCAATGCCAATTGTTGTTTCAAATTAGAATTTGCACCTTAGCTTCTTCAGGGATTGATCCTCTCAAAGCTAAAAAAAGTTAAGTGTTACATAAAGGCCCTAAATCATGCCAATTATTGAACCAAAATTTTTTGTTCTATCCCATTTTAGATGTAAAGCTTGATATAAGAGTGCATGAAGGATCTTGTGTGCAAAATTTGTCGAAAGGTGTAGGATTGAGAAGTTTTCTAAGAAATAGAACATATGTTATTCTGTTTAACATGAAAGATGTAAACCTGTCTCACCTACAAGGTTTCTTTATCCTAGAAAATTTTCAATAGTCTTTTTGCCAATAAAATCTTATTCATTATGCGAGCTGAATTGATCCTTAAACCTCCATACTATTTAGGAAGATATATCACACTCCATTTGACTTTAGATATCCTCTACCCACTAGAATTCTGTCTATGCCAAATGACGTCTTGAATGCTCCTGTCAATTTTCTTCAGTACACCTTTGGGGATAGCTAAATGTGATTAATAATAAATGTGTAGATTATTAAGTATGGAAATAAACAATTACAATCTACCTCTATAAGGTAAGAATTTGTTTCTCCATTCAGAGATTCTTCTTTGAACTTTATCTATGAGAACTCTGCATTCAAATTCCTTAAGCTTCTTTATAGATATTAATATTATTTATTTTTATTATATAATAAATACAATTTTAATAAAATAATTATTTTGTCACTAATAATTAGGCATTTTCTAGTTTTTAATAACCACTAAGTGAACATTATCTCTAGCAGTTCTAGCTTGCTATATGCTAAACAACTAAGAAAAGATCTAGCATACATTAATCTATATTAATCAACTAATATTCCTAGAACATCCCAAGTAAAAAAAAATAAAACAAATTTCTTTAAGTGATAGCTTGTAAACTCAGTTATAGCGTTACATTCAGGATGAATATAGTGAGTCAAGGTTGCATTCTTTTAATATTGATAAGATCTTACAAAAGTGCATTCTCTACGGCAATTTATCCTTGAAATAACATGTGGTTCTTTTTTTTTCCCTATATTACACAACTATGTTTCTTAATGCAATCTTACTAACCAGCAAGTCCCTTTTACTTATCAGATGGTCTTGAGTAAACCAATTAGCAATTTCCTATATAGAGGAAGCAAATGCAGGCAAATTGTATAGCAATTGAATCTAATTCCAAGTACGTAGTGAAAATCTACATCTAAAGAAGAGACGTGTAATTGATTATGCTTCCTATTTGCAAAGAGCACAGATGGTAGGGTTATTTAAAAAGCTATTTGATATGTTTATAGTATTGAGTTTTCCTTTATAGGCTGCCATAAAGTAATGAATGCATTAGTAGTGGCTTATTTCATCTATACCACACTATACTAGTTCATCTTTAAGTAGTGATTCCTCAATAAGTCCCTGTAAGATGCATTTGTAAATATTCCTAATGAGTGTTTAGACCTTTGTAAGATGTCATCAAAGTTATGAAGATTGAGGATAAGGACCTGGTCCATATTACTTTTAATTGGCAGTTGCTCTAGTAAGGACAAGGCATTATTTAATACTTGAATATTTGGTATATATCTTATAATGAAATTGAGTTCAATCACTCTACCTAATGGCCCTAAACTTATTTGGTTGTCATTCTTACAGTCTGTTTGGTTACTGTCTCCAATATGCAGAGACGGAACGAGACGGAATTTTGGAGACGGAACAGAACAGAAATTGGAGACAGTGAACTGTTTGGTTGTGATGGACAGAACAGAAACAATTGTCTCCGTCTCAAGAACAGAAATGTGTTTGGTTGCAGGGGACA
>JAOTAY010000189.1:25137674-25156759 GCA_025629805.1 Erythroxylum baracoense
GATCTTGATTATCTTTCTTTCTTTTATCTCCACTTAAATGTTCTCTCTTTATATTTTCTCTATTTTTACTACTTTCAGGTTGTTCTACAAATAATTCTTCATCTGATTCATATGCGTGAATAATTTCATCTTGATCAGTTATTTGATTTATTTGTTGATGCAAAGTTAATTTATCCATTAATTGGGTAATATCAGTTAGTTGATTATGTATATTTCTTTCAACTGTTTCTAAAGATTCTAAATTTAACGTTGTATCTACTTCTTCTATAGAAGTGTTTTCCATGGTCTTATTATTATAGTTGACTTATTTTCTGCTTTTATTGGCTCTGATACCAGACTTATAAGGATTTGGTATCCGTTAACGTCAACACGTGTTTTTGTTAGCAAAGTGGTATCAAAGCTTTGTGAGATCCTTCACGTCTTGGGTTCGAATCGCTGCATTCGCACTGACATTACGCGGTATCGAGAACCCCAGAAACAACTGGGATCCGACGGGTTCCGCAGCAAACTAAACTCCCAGGGTGTATGGGCGCCCGCCGCAGAGGCATGGTGGACTTATAAGGATTTGGTATCCGTTAACGTCAACACGTGTTTTCGTTAGCAAAGAACAAATATATTTATGAATAAAGTAATATACAATGTATAATCTTCTTCAGATATTCTCATTTAAATATGATATTATAACAAATGAACATACAAAGATAAAATTTTAAAGTTAAATGGGTGAGAATACTTATATATAATAATTTATAAATTAAAAATAAATTATTTAAAGAAGTAAGAATTTGATTATAATAAAATAAATTTAAATAATTTTTTAAAAACTTATACTAAACAATTAATTTTTCTAAATATCTCTAACAAATAGCTAATACAATCTACTTGTCAAATCAGCTAATATAATCAACTATCAACTAACAGCTAATGCAATCAATCTAATAATTTAAAAAAAAATTCTCCGTTCTGTTTCTTCCGTCTCCATCTTCTTTTGCTTTAGGGAGGCGACAAATCCTTGTAGGGCAGCACCAGAAGTATCACTTTTCGCTCGTCAGCTAAAGTTGCGGGGCTGCACACTTTATCAATTCATCAATCTCTTCAGTGTGGATGTGCTTTAATCTCAGGTAGTTTGACGCCATCGTTTTGAAGCCTGGAGTGGTACTGGAGAACATGTGAATATGCACATCCATTCCACAGTGAACACAACTTGATGTAGTTAAAAAGTGCCAAGTGTAAACAGCTATCCAAACAAAACGGTGACAACAAAACAGTAGTAAATGAACTATTAAAGAATACAAGCCGTTTGGGCAATCACGAGACACGAATCTAAAACTAAAGCTTTAAAGAAAAGTCTCTAACCATGGGAATATTGCAACTACCGAAGGTACAGTACTCGTACGCTTGCAATCATCCGATAGACCTCGATTCCAGACCTCTTGAGTACAATTATATCCTCAATAACGATTATGGATTTGTTACTTGTGTCTAACAATGTATCACTTAGCTAATTTTCTGACTTAATACCCCCAAACTCCAAGTTAAAAACATTGTATTTCAAGTGACTGGCCAGGGTTACGATCAAGCTTGATTTCCTACTTCCAGGAGGGGCATATAATAGAGAGCATCCCTTTCAGGGCTTCCCAACTCTCCTGTAAAATTCCTTCCTTGACAAGAACCTCTCCAAATCATCCATAAAGCTTTCTTCAACTCGTAATCCATGACAGCGGTATCGAATGTGGATGGATGATGGTTGAGATTGATAATTGGCCTACTGCGACGACCTCTTTTAGTGTAAAGCTTCAGGAACTTTTGTTCTTGCTTCATGGTTTCATGAATGTCAAGGATGTGAATGAAATAATCCTTATATTACGTCTCCACGTTCTTCATGAAATGCTGACTCAAAATAAGTATTGCTTCCTACCAACATCATGACGATCAAACTTTTTCACCAAGAAGTCTCCAAGTAACCTCAACCCCATTAAAATCGTTAACAATTTCCTTTCTAGGAGCAAGACCAATTAATGGTCAATCCGTGATCATTCTTGAACGTACCTACTCTTACTTTTTGAGGCCGATCTTATCAAACAGGTACGTGGTTGCGGATTCAATAAGCTTGTCGCAGTCGAATAACTCCCACGAATCGTCAAAAATGAAGCTACAGGTAGATTTTGCGGCTCTACGAGAGAAAAAGTAGATTAGTTTGTGCAGAACATACCGTTCCAGATTCTCAGGAACCAGTTCCCTGTAAGTATTTTTTAGCAGCATCAACGTTGTGAAGAAGGAAACATACCAGGAAATTAGATGTTGTGTTGAGGGTATAAACGCTGATCTTGAGAAAGCAAAAACTGCAATAATCAAGAGAAGCTAGAAGTATGGTTTTCCTCCCCAAGTGTCAGAAGTTTAGAACTTGGATACCAAAGTTTACAGATTGATGGAAAAAAAAGAACGGCGTGTAGAAAAAAAGAACCAATTTTGCGATCTTTTTTCGACTCATAAAAGGTACAGCTCACAGGTTGAGAAATTTCATTGTCAAGGGTGAGCTACTTCTGTGCCAATGAGTTTTCATGATCTTTTGACTTATGATTGGCACCCTAGTTGCAGGGCATATTAAAATGTGAATCTCATCCCAGGTTTTGATAGGTCCAACCAAGAATATGGTTTGGTCTACTCTATCATCGGTTATTTCAGGATCAAGCTGCAATTTGTTGTGTGTAAAGAGTGGGGAAGATTGTTCTATGGTGATGATTGGAAAGTTCGTCGGATTCATTTGGGATTTAGTGACTATGTTCAAATTGATCAAAGAGGTAACTCTAATAAGCAATGATTAACTTAATAGTTTATTGCTAATTTATACATTTTTGTTGACCAATTAATAAGATGATACTATTTAAGTAACAACAGTTCATTCCAAGTAAAGTTATGAAGTAGTTGTCACTTATAAGTGTTAAAACTTATCTTTCCCAATCCATATAATTCTCATTCAACTCATCACTAGCTAGAAAACAGAGTTATACCGTCCATGATGTGTCTCTCTAATTTCAGAATCTTGGGAACACTAACATCAAGATGAAATACATGACATCCAAACAAACTCTTGTGCTCGAAAGGAAACTAATTAAACAACCACAATATACATATGTATAACGTCTTTTAGAGCATGAAGGGTGAGACTTAAGAGGATCACTCCATGAAGATGAGTTTATCTACCTTTAGAAAATAAGATATTAAAATAAATAAATGAGCGAAAATAAAGCGTACCTTCTGAATGCGTCAGTAGACCAGCAGAGTCGGGCAGCAAGAATCACCATTACGGTACAAAGGTAAAATGCTAGGTGACTGCAAAATGCATTATATATATAGTAATTTAAATGATAAAATAAGAAGGATGAACATGAAGGACTACATAACTGTTTAAGATGCATTGACATTAAAACACCAATTGATAATATAAAACTTGACAACTGAAGAGCATCGAAAGGGTTAACAAGAACATTAACGTTTGATGATGTGATAAAATAGAGGATTTATGTATAGAGAAATGTAAACCTTGCCTTGAAACTAGCTTTATTAAAATCTTCACACTTCGTCCTTAAATTTGTTTTACAAAATTTGTTCAAGTGTTTAGAAAGAGCAAGAGTAGAACTTCAAATATTTGATCATAATTATTGAACAATTCTAGAGCTCAATTTCGCTTTCTTTTCCTTCTCAATCTTTTTCTGTCTCTTTTTCCATCTTTTCCTCTTCTAAATTTTCTATCTCACTCTTCATCTTCTTCTCTTCCCCAACTTTTTCTGCAGCTTTCTCCATCTTCTTCTCTTGTCGTCCACCTTCTCTCCTTCCAAATTTTCTTTTGGTGTCTTTCTCCATCTTCTTTTTTTTCAAGTAACTAAGAACTCCTTCAAGAGCAACATGAGGAAGTTCGCTTTTCATTAATTCTTCAGCCAAAGCTGCGGGAGTGACCTCTACAGTCCTTATTAAATCATCAATCTCCTCAAAGAGTGGATGCTCTTGTATCTCAAGATAGTTTGAGGCCAAGACTCTGAAGCCCTGAGTAGTGCAATAAGACATGTGAATATGCATATCCATTCTACCTGGTCGAAGCAATGCAGGGTCTAACAGCTCCTTGTGATTTGTGGTGAAAACAAATAGACGCTCATCTCCACACACTGACCACAACCCGTCCATGCAATTGAGAAGAGTTGACAGGGTAAACTGCTCTCCAATGTAAAGGGCAAACAAAAGAAACAGTAATTAATGACAAAAAACATTGAAATATTTACAACATATGCAATTTGATCAATAATAAGAGATAAATCTAAAACTAAAGCTCTGACCTTTTAACAAGTCACTAACCTTGGAATCGTAGTTGTAATTGCCAGAGCTGTTGGAAGATTTCTCTTCGTCATTATCATCATCATCGTAATACTCGTCATCATCGTCTGACAAGTCTCGGTTCCAGACTTCTTGATTACAATCAATGTCCTCAACAACAATCAAGGACTTATTGCCCGTGTCCAGTAATGTATCCCTTAGATCACTATCTGAAGTAACGCTTCCAAGCTCTAAGTTATAAATATCATATTTCAAGTAATTGGCCATGGCTGCAATTAAGCTTGATTTCCCAGTACCAGGAGGACCATACAATAGATAACCCCTCTTCCAAGCCTTGCCAACTCTTCTGTAGAATTCCTTTCTTGACAAGAACTTGTCCAAATCATCCATTATACCCTTCTTCAAATCATAATCCATGGCGAGAGTGTCGAATGTGGATGGGTGATCGAAATCAAGGCTTTTCCAACTTCCTCGGTAATTTTTCTTTGTGAAGAGCTGTAGAACCCTTTGTCCTTGGTTCATAGTAGCTTCATGAATTTGTAGAATGCGAGTCAAATACTTCAAGGCAATATCTCTATCTTTCTCTTCAAAAGTTAACTCAAAGTAACTATCCGCGTCACTAACATAACGCCTCTGCCGCCCACTATTCTCATTGTCGTTTTCATTAAGAAGCTTCCAAGTAACCTCAATCCCATCAAACTCGTCGACAATCTCCTCTCCACGAACAAGGCCAGTCGTCAAATCCTCTTGTTTCCTGAATTTACCCACTTTTACCATCTTATTCTTGGGACCAATCTTGCTGGACAGGTACAAGGTTACAGCTTTAATGAGTTCGTTGCGGTCGAAACAGTCCCAGTAGTCGTCAATAATGAAGGTAGACTGAGATGGTGGGGCTTTACGTGAGAAAAATGAGCTCAGCTTGTCGAGAACATACTCTTCAAGCTTCTCGGGAACTAGTTCCTTGTAAGCGTTTCGTAGCAGCATCATCGATGTGGAGAAGGAAGCATAGTATGAAAGCAAAGAGGTCGATGATGGCAGCATCCGTGCATATTGTACAAGAGTGGAAGCCATGATTTTTACGTAGTTCTAGGGCTCTTACCTTTTGGTCTCCTTTAAGTCGAAGAACCGGAGACCTATATTTGCCTAGGGCTGCTGTTAGGGTTTCCTCGTCATCTAAGCTCTATTTATAGCGAGTCATGAATGGGTTGGCTGTTGTTGGTAGGGTGTTGTAATTTGTTTCACTTAATCTAATTTATATATTTGCGAGGATTCCATATTTTATATTTTATGTGTTTAAATGAGATTTAATAAGATAAGAGATCTTCTCTTCAAAAAAAAAAAAAAGATAAGAGATCTGATAAATCATTCGTTTGCTGTTCTTTACGTTCTTCATCATTATCGATCATTATAATCTAAATTATATGTAGATATTAATAATTTGATAAAATAATTTAAACAATATTAATTATAAACTTATTAATATTCTAAATAAAATATTTGAAATTTTATATAATTAATATTATTTTAAAATTATTATATATTATATTAAAATTGTTTCAACCACATCAGGTATACATTTAACTTGGTTATTATAATCTAAATTATTATGAATTTTAGTTATTTAATATAAAGTTAATTTAAATATTATTTATAAAATTATTAATCTCTTAAATAAAATATGCAAATTTTTATGCAATTAATATTGTTTTTAAAATTATGTATTTAACACTACATATTGCATTATGTATTATGACAATCACATAAAAAATATACTTTTAAGTTTAGTGCTCTTTTACGGTTAATATCATTATCAATATTGTTATAAAAGTGGTTTGGTTTTACTTCTACTTTTATGATTTTTAGTTTTTGTTTAATGTTTTTATTTCTTATATTTTACTAAATAAATATTTAATGATTAAATTTTATAAACTAATATATATTTTTAATTAATGCAAATTTTATTTACAATTTATATTTTTTGAAGATATTTTAAATTTAAATTATATTTATTAATTATTATTAAATTAAAATTATTTAAATTAATTATTACAAATATTTGTAATTCTTATTACTAATTAATATTTACATAATTAATATAATTCTTATTAATAATTAATATTGAATAATTAAATAATATGTATTTAGTTGATACTAAATCTGAAAAAATAAAAACAAACAATAAAAACTTGCTTATATGGTTATCATAAATTTTAAAAAATGGAAGAAACTAAAAACTAAACTCAACAAACATGTTTTCTATTGAATTTAAAAATTAAAAAATCAATAGTATAAATGAAAAAGTTTTAATTACTTAGTATAAATAAAATTTAAATAACATTAATTATAAAATTATTAATCTTTCAAATAAAAGATGTGACTTTTTCTATGATTAATATTGTTTATATGAAGCACAACACATTTATATAATTATATTTTTAATCATATCTTATATTTTTCAATATGAATTTTTCACTTATTTTAATGTAAAGTAAAATTATATTTTAATGATGATATTTATACTAAAATACTAGTCAAATTCTAACATTTTAGAGTATAAAATTTAACTTTTCAAATTTGTTGAATTAACAAAATATGGATAAAATTATATGTTTGTCAATTGAATATCATGTTATTATCAATATATCACTCATTATTTTTGTTTATGTGAATTCACTTCTACTTAATACTATAGATCCACTTATTTTAAATAAATCTAAATTATTATTAAATTAATTTATTTTAATTTCTAAATAATATTAATTAGTTATAATTAGTTATAATAAATTATAGTTAATATTAATGAACTCTAAATTAATACAAGTCATAACAGTTAATTATACTTAAATAATCATAATTTAATATTAATCAAAATTTAATATAACCTTAATTTCTTTCTCATGAAAGTTGATGGTATATCCTTATCAAAGGAGATGGTGGAGATGAGACTATGGTCAAAGCCCATGTGTTTGCTTACTTAGCCATTACTTTATGTTCTCTATTTTTGTTATTTTTATATAAATATATTTTAGCTTTCATCCTGATGCTTGGGGAAGTCGGTTTTTTTTTGGTCAGCTTCCCTAAGTTATTCTCACTTTTCTTTGTTTGGCTCTCTTTGTTTTTCCATTCTCTTGATACAGATGAAAATAAAAATTCGAAGAAATGCAAGGAATCGAGAGATTTAGATAATAAAGTTGAGGAATTGGAATAGATAACAATCACTGAGCTTTCATTACTTCAAAACATTCCAGTGAAGAACGTTTGTGTTGCAGAACAATGTAAGGGGGAGAGAGAGACGGAGGGAGTTAAAGACCTTTTAAATTCAAGATGGCCTCAATACAATGATCAACTTACTATATATCTGACATCTCATGCATAACATAATTCCCATAATTGCAGTGGCCTAGCTACGTGGCAAACCATTCTCCCTAGTAAGGATGAGAGTGAATCTCACGTGACTTATTTAATGGAAATTCCTAAAACACCTGCTTTCCCTGTATCAAATCCCTTTTCCTTAACATCATCCTTGTCCTCAAGGATTAAAGTGAGAAAATTTATTTAGTAAATTGTAACAAACTCCCAAGTGTTATCTTCAATAGGCCAAGCCTTCCATTTAACACAGACCTTAATAGCAACACATCTTTCTCTCTTTATCATCTATCTATCGATGATTGCCTCAAGCTTAAGAGTGTATTTTAAGTCTCTAATAAATGCAACAAATCAGCCTTAGATTGTGTTGGGTCATAGAATTTCTTCAATTGAGACACATGATAAGTGGAATGAATTTTGACTGCAAAACGTAGTTTTAGCCTGTAAGCTACTTTGCAAATCATGTCTTCCACTTGGAAAGGCCTATAATACTTTGGAGACAACCTTTCATTTGCCCTTCTAGTCACTCTATATTATCTATAAGGTTGTAGTTTAAGATAAACCATTCGCCTAACTAAAAGTTTCTGTGAAATCTTTTCTTATTTACCATTTAATTCATCCTATATTGTGCCCTCGCTAAATGCCACTTAACAAGCTTAATCATATCTACCCTTTCTTCCAGGCTTCTATTCACAATATCATTGTTTGATTCACTAGGAAGGTATGGCAAATGTAATGAGGGGGAGTACCCATATAAGGCTTCAAAGGGAGATCTACCAATGGATGAATTATAACTTATGTTGTACTACCATTCCACGAGACTTAATCGTTTGTACCAATTGTGTGTTTCAACACTACTCAAACACCTTAAGTATGTTTTCAGCCGTCTGTTGACCAACTTAGATTGACCATCCGTTTGAGGATGATAAGCAATGGAATTATGTAAATTAACCCCTCAGATAGTGAATAATTCATTCCAAAAGTCACTCAAGAATGTTTTGTCTCTATTAAAAATAATTAATTCAGGTAATTCGTGCAGCTTGAAGATGTGATTTATAAAAATTTGGTCACAGTAAGAGCAGTGAATAGATATGAGCGTGTCATAAAATTTGCATACTTAGTAAGCTTGTCTAGGACAACCATAATTATTGACATACCAAAAGAGATTGGAAGTCCTTCTATGAAGTCCATTGCAATTTTTTACTAAGGAGTCTCTAGAATAGGGAGGAGTTACAACAATCCAGGATTGGTCGCAGTATTTTCCTTACACCATTGAAAATTATCACAGTTTCTTATGTAGTTCTACATCTCTTTATTCATGCCCTTCCAATAAAACAAAGATTTAGGCCTCTATAATGTAACATCTTGACTCGAGTGCCCCCTATTAACGAGTTGTGCATCCACTTAAGGATTGCCTCTCTAACTTTTGGTTCATTTCCCGCTACCAACTTCTCTTTTCTTCTTAATTCAGCATTGGACTAGGTGTAATACGGATGAGAAATTCTAGTTCTGAAATAAGATTCTTTAGCTTTATATCAATGGTCTAAGTAGATTGAATATGAGATTTTAAACCAAGGTTATTATATTGCAAAGCCATGCATAGTAATTCTACAATTGACACTTTGGATAAGGAATATACTGCTATATTTTCTTTCCTTTTTATATTGAATTCTATAGTCAAACCTTATCAATCTCGAAAGCCACACTTATTATAGAGGGGTGGATACTTGCTGCTCAATCAGAAAATTTAAACTCTTATGATCTATTTTAGTGATGAAAGGTCATCTTATCAAACACTACTCTCATTTCTTTACTACAAACATAATTGCCAAAAGCTTCCTTTCATAAATAAAATAAGATTGATGCTTGGGGCTTAAAGCTTTGCTTATGTAGGTTATGGAATGATGTTTTTGCAATAAGATTGTCCCTATTCTAAATTCTAAAGCATTCATTTCTAACACAAATATCTTTGAAAAGTCAGGAATAAGCAATACAGGTGTTGATATGAGTGCCTGTTTTAATTGTTTAAAGCCATGAGCTGCAGACCCATTCTATAAGAGGTTTTCCTTATTTAACAATTTTTTTACGGGTTTAGCAACCTAGCCATACCTCTTTACAAACCTTCGATAATATCTTGTCAAAAAAATATCCTAAACTTCTTTAAAGTGTAAAGCTCAGGCCATTTAATAACTGCACTAATTTTTTAAAGTTTAGCGGTTACCTGTCCTTTGGAAATGATGTGACCTAAATATTTAACCTTATCTACAACAAAAGTACATTTTATTTTATTAAGGAACAAAAAGTTTTCTCTAGGCTTATCAAACATAGCTTTTAGATGCACCACATGTTATTATAAGTCATGGTTATAAATGAGGATATCATTGAAAAAACTTAGAACAAACTTTCTGAAGGGCTAAAAACTGCATTCATAAGATATTAGAAGGAAGATTGTGCATTAATTAAGCCAAAAGGCATAACTAGATATTTATAGTGCCCCAAATAGGTATTAAAGGCTAGTTTGAAAACATTACTAGGATCCATTCTTAGATAGTGATAACCAACCATCAAGTCAAGCTTAAAAAACACCTAAGCACCCCCTAACTCATTCGAGAGGCCTTCCACTATCAGTATGGGAAACTTGTCCTTCACCATCTAGTTGTTTAAGTCCCTAAAATCCACACATAATCTCTAACTACCATATTTCTTACCAACCAAAACAATAAGGGCTTTATACGGGCTGGTACTAGCTTGGATTGTTTCTTTTTCTAGCATCTCTTATACTTGTTTTTCAATGAAGTTCTTCTGAAGTGAAGGTTACCTATAAATTCTATTGTTGATAAGTCGAGACCCTTCTAATAAGGGAATTTTATGGTTAAATCCCAACCTCAAAGGTGGCAATTTGTGGGGCTCCTTAAATAAATTTGCATACTATATCAGCAATGGTTTAATTGCATTAGGGAGGTCTCTAATAGTATCGGTATGGATGACAAAAAAGGAAGAGAACAATGAATCTAGATTCTCTAAAGTGTGGCACACATATAGTAATTACATCTGTGGGTTATTAGTTAAAGCCCTTTTCATTTACTTTCCCCTGATTTTCTTAGCCACAAGTTTGTAGGATCCTATTAACATATATTTCTTCTTTTGATAATCAAACTCTATGGACAAGTTTATAAAATCCAGACCAATCCTTGCTATTGTTCGTAACCATTGAACCCCAAACAACATAATATAGTAAGCTAATGGTAAAATCCTAAAGTCCCTTTGAAATTTAGTGTTATGTAATTTCCGCTTGAATTCTTTGCATTCAATAATAGTAACCAAGGAGCTCCCATCTACCACATAAGTAGATAAAGGCTTGGTTCCAAATATTTGTAACCTAATTTGTTAGCTACATCCTCATTTAGAAAGTTGTAAGTACTCCCAGTATCATCAATATGTGTAACGTCCTTTTATTATGTATGTCAATTACGCTCAAAGTCTGGTAGCTCGTGGATCTAAATAGTGTATACATAAATATCTGTGGATTATCACTACCCTTGAAAGTAATATCCTTCATACCTCTTTCAACTTTACATTCCTTAGGAATCAGTTCATCTTCTTCCCCTTCCATAATAAAGAATTGAGCCTTTCTATGTTTAAGGTTATGGCCTAGTGTACAGGGTTCTCCACTAATAAAACAAAGTTAATTGTTCTTCCTTTCTTCCAGTGACTTAAGAGGCTTACCTAGTAGGGGTTTCTGATATGTGTTTGTGTTTTCCTATAATGTTAGGGCTTTAAAATTAAGTGATTTTTTAGGGTTATTTGGTTATGAGGATGGTGGGGGTGAAAATGAGGAAATTGAAGTAGGAGAGGAGGACCAACTTTTGGTGCAAAGTTTTTGTGGTGTGGGAAGTCCAGAGAGAAACAATTCATATAACATGGCAAGTTGAATAACATGTTGTAAGGCTTTTAGGTTAAACATTCTGATATGTTCTTAGGTTACTATGTTAAGTTTAGAAAGAAAATGCTTAAAGCATGTTCATTAGATAACGGGACTCTAAATTAGAGAACCTCAAATTCATCAAAAAATCCTATATAGAACCTTTCTTTTACAGGCTCACTAACTCATCTAGAGGGTCATCATAAGGATTACTAATCCTAATGGAAATATCAATGATATACTATGCCAGCTAGGGAACTAATTATATTGGTCCTTCATGTATGAATCATGCTATTGCAAAGCTTTTCCTCTCAAATGAATAGAAGCCAATCTCACTTTAGATTTAGGAGGAGTATTACCAAGGAAGAAAAATTGCTCACACTATATAACCATTCTTTCAACAAGGTACCATCAAATTTGGGAAACTCAACCTTAGCTAATCTCATAAACAATGACAGGATACCACCCCTGAGATTAACAATAAATCCTAATTTCTCTTTTTCATGATTTTTTGACATATATTCATTTTCAGTAATAACACGAAGTTCAATGGTAAAATTTGTTTTACATAAATCAAACCTAAAGGTATCAATTACAGTATGCATATTTAAAGATTCAGCTTATTGCCCTACTTCAAATATTAGCTATTTGAAGCTTGCAGACCATCTATCCAGCTTCCCATTGAAATCAACTGTGAGTTGTGTGTTGGACTTAAACAATTTCTTATTGATTGCCTTCTCCATTTCTTAAAGAGTCACTTGGTGACTAGTTGAGTCAGCCATTATTTAAAGGTGGGCAATCAATGGCTCTAATACCCAAATGATAAATATTAAAATAAAAACCCCAAGAAATAAGGAAACGAGTAATTTAGATAATGAAGTAGAGAAATTGCAGTAGAGTCCAATCACTAAGTCGTCATTACTTTAAAACATTTTAGTGAAGAATGCTTATTTACAGAATATTATAGAAGAGGAAAGAGAGAGACAGAGAGGGAGGGAGGGAGGTGAAGAGCTTATCTCAAAATTTAGGATAGCCTTAATACAATGCTCAAGTACAATGCTCAAGTCAGTATATATCTAACGTCTCATGCATAACATAATTCCTAAAATTGCAATGGCCTAGCTATATGACAAATCAATCTCTATGATAAGGATAAGAGTGATTGTTACATGACTTATTGAATGGAAATTCCTAAAACACCTTCTTTCCTGTACTTTCTCTATTCAACTTAGACATCTCACTCATCTCTCTTTTAGTATGGACATCATTCTTTGTTTATTTTTTTAAATTCTTTAGCTCTTTCCTAGCCTTTTCCTCTGTAAATTTTGTGTTATTCAGCTTTTAATCTTCCTTTTGTTTTTTTCTCTTTCTTTCACCTTTTCATTCGTTTTTATTTTTCAACTTCGTTTGTGCTCATTTGTGTTATTTGCATTGTCTCTTAACTGTCCTTTTTCTTTCCCTTCTTGGCCTTTCCTTTATACCTATTTTTGTTCATTCTATTTTTTTATTGTTTCTTAATTGTATTCCTCTTCTGTCTTAACGTACAACTCCCTTTTATTTTCTCCAACTCTCTCCCATCTCAGTTCTTTGTGTTTCTACCTCATGCTTCCCCAGTTCTCCATCAGAATAGAGGAATATACATAGGAAAGAAAAGTGCACAAGGTCTTGTCAAAATTTAATTTGGGGTTATTAAAAATATGAATAATGTTAATAAATTATTAAATGAGTTAGAGTAGAGACTCCCTGCCTTCCCTCTAACCAATTAGCCTACCCTTTCTCATTCTTGTCTTACTACCTTATTGCCTTTAATTCCTATTCTTTTTCTTCCATCTCCTTCCTCTCAACATTGAACCAAATCCAACATGTAGAACCTTTACACTCAACTTCTCTAGTAATGATCTCCTTAATTTTGCATGGGGTATTTTGGTCCTTCCTTCGCCTTTTTGCTTTCTCACTTTTAACCATTATGTTTCTAGTATCTGAAGCTTTACCTTTCTCAAAGTTGTACCTTCCCTTCAAACTCCTATGTCTCCCAAACTAGTAATCTCCTAGGGATAGCACAGGGAGGACTACCTCCTTATCTCCCTCCAGAAAGACCCTAGTGGATAGCGCAGGGAGGACTACCTCCTTATGTCCCTCCAGCAAGACTCTAGTTTCTTCTCCCCTTTCATCCTTAAACTTTACACGATCACCTTTAGCCTCTCCTTCAGACACAACTCATACTCCTTCATCTCTCCTGTAACAATCTAGTGAAAGAAAGACTTGGAAACAAGTCCAAGGAGGAGGAGGTGCAAAACTTTCTCCATATTTTTGTCCTTTCAAGGTTAAAAATGGGGATAGTTTCCCTAGACTTGAAAACTCTTTAAAAAGGAGCTAGATCTTAGGAGAACTCCCTAGTTGGCTTCTTATGGGATAAGAGACCTACCTTTCCTATAATGCTACATTAATTTGGAAGAATAAAAGAATAATATAGGTGCTTATTGCAGAGGATAAATATTTAATGTTCATTTTCTCTTCCAAAGCTCAAACTCTCAAGATCATTGAGGAGAGTCCACGACTTATTTTTAGCTTTCCTCTCTTTTTACAACCATGATAGCCAGGATTTTAGCTTGAGCTTAATAGGAATAGAGTTATTCCTATATGGGTGAATTTGCTCAATGTTCCCATTGAATATTCGATACTAAAGGACTGAGTATGATTGCGAGTTTCCTAGGTAAACTTCTTTGTTTGGATGAAAATATAGCAAAAAGAAAGAGGCTAGAATATGCTAGAATCTATGTTAAAATGGAGATTTTAAGGTACCTACCTAAATTTATCTCGATTATGAGGTTGGGACATAATGGAGCACTTTTTGAAGATAATGTGGATGTTCATTATCAATGGAAGCCCTCTCTTAGTTAACAGGGTAAAAAGTGGGTTCCAATGGGTAGGTTTTTCAAAAAGGTGACTATAAGGAATTATCAGAAGAAGAGATAACTAATATGGGCCAGGACTTAACCTCTACATTAGAAGGGCCAAATCCTTCCATTATGATTGAGAAAGAACATGTTGAAATTTTAGCATCTTCTCTTAAGGAGTCAGATTCAAGGAAAGAACAAACATAATTGAATGTAAAGGGATAGAATTTCACATTGAATAATGAGGGGAAACCTATATTAGACCTAATTATCTCTCCTTCCACTTGTGAAAGAAAAATGATGTAACATTAATTGAGGAATTCCAATCGATGATTAAAACGAAATCTAGGTGGAGCAAAGGTAAAGGCTCTATAAAATTCTTTGATCAATGAAAGTTATTACACAGAGTGTAAGGGGGATCAATTGCCCAAACAAGCTGGCAACTTTAAGGGATTTTGTTTTTAACACCAATCCAGTATTATTGCTCTTTTGGAAACTAAAATTAGATATAACAATGTTAAGATTATGTATAAAGTGGGTACACGGCGGAAATTTATTTCCGATCACCAAGCTTATAGTCTTGGAAGGATTATTATAGGGTTTGACCCTACTTTTACAGATGTTGAAGTTTTCAAGATAAAAATACAGATGATTCACTTGAAATGAAGATTCACTCAGGAAAATTTTGAGATTTTCTTTTTTAGTTATATATGGTGCTAAATATGCGTTTCAAAGAAAGGAGTTATGAAACAATATCCTGGAATTTCATAAAAGAGTGAATGGCCCTTGTTTATTGAGTGGAGATTTCAATTTAACCCTATTCAGAATAAAATCAGATGGCCAATTCAACTTGAAAATTTTCTCCCCTAAATTAGTGAATGTACTGGGAAGCTAGACATATTTGATTTGAAGTCTCAGGGCATTATTACACGTGGACACATAGATAGGGTGGAAGATAGACTTTAAGAAGAAAATTGAATCTCTCCTTGATTAATTAAGACTGGATTGCCCAACTTCCATAAAGTGTGACAACTTTTTGGTTCTGTTATTCTCATATCACTCCTTTATCCAAGTGGAGAATCTCTTCCAAAATTATGTAAAAAGGGGCTCTTTTAGGTTCAATAATTTCCTGGCTGAGGATAAAAGGATTAGAGTGGTGGGCACACATAATTACATTTGTGGCCAATGACTTAAGGAAATTAAATTGAAAATGAAAGTTTTAATGATTAAAAAAGGCTCAACTACATAACAAGCTATTCATAAGGCTGAGGAGCCGCTCGCATTAATCCAGGGGAGTTAGTAAGGAATCTTGGTAATGATCTCTTGTTATACAAAGAGAGAGAACTTTTAACAAACTATTTATCTACAAGCAAAGATCACTCTAGCCTTTTGGAAAAAAGAGCCAAAGTTAATTGGCTCAAGGGGGAATGTTCTAAGTTCTTCCTTAACTTTATTTTGGCTAGAAGAAATGCTAATAGAATATGTTCATTGACCATGCCAGATGTTTCTATAATCTCTAAACAGAAGGATATTCTTACTAAAGTGGAGAAACATTTTAGGAGATTCTATGGTCACTCAAATTCATTAGAACCCCCTGTTACTCTCCTTTATTAAAAAGAGGATCACGTAGTAGCAATCAAACTTACTTATTAAGCCTATTGGAAATAAAGAAATAGAAGAAGTATTTGAAATGAATCCTAATAAATGCCCAGATCTAGAAAGTTTCAATGGCTTCTTCTTGTAGAAGACTTGGCAGGATATTAGTCCCATAGTGAAGAGTTCTATAAAGGAATTCTTCTCTAAAGGTACCCTTATTAAAGAGATAAACAAGTATCTTATTTTTTTAATACCTAAGGTTTTTATTTTTACCTCATTTGAGGACTTCAGGCTTATTGTATGTTTGAACTTCCTTTACATGATGATTTCTAAAATTCTTCCAGATAGATTGAAGAAAGTTTTGAACTCTCTTATTGTTGGCCCCAGGGCTCGGTTCTTATTTTGTGACGACAAGGCGCTAAAATTGGGGGAACTTTTGAAATAAATATATATACATAAAACTAACATCAAGATAAAAAGAATTAAATTCTTGGTGGGAGTAAAAACAAACAAACAAATAAATAAAAGAAAATTTTTACGGCCTTGACAATTAAAAAGTCATAGGCATGAGAGGGGGAGTCGCGGTCATGCTTGTGCATGATGGCGACTTTTGTTGAACAATGGCAATTCGTCACGATAGGGCACAGAAAAATTTTGGTTGTCGCGATCGTGCATGTGCACGATCGTGCAACCCTGACTGCATACTCCTACTTCAAATCATCATAACTTTAAATCCTAATGCCCAAAAATTATAAACTTTATGTCATTAGAAAGCTAAAAGAATGATCTACAACTTTCATGAAGACAATCTCATCAAATTCTGCCTAGGTCAATATAGTTTATTCATTGAAGTTTCAGAACATATTTTTGTCCCCTCTTTCTCTCTACTATCAATATACATTCTTACAAAAACAAAAGACCCGAATCCAACAAACACAATTCATACATATAAGACTCCTAACATAATAGACTCCCAACCCAACAATTTACTTAAAAAGAATTTATCCAAAAACTTTACAACTGACAATTTATTCCCAACACAATTGACACTAACAAAAAAAGAAATTTCTGCACATATACAAAAGAAGTTCTTCAACCTTTCTTTCATTCATCTCTCTATAAGACAGAATTTCATCTCTAAGATGTTGCAAAGTTTATACATAACTTCAATTACATATTAAGAGTCAAAACAGTAGCATAATCCAAAAATACAATATGAATGCTCATACTTGATATGCTTCTAAAGTACCAAAAGTTTCTAAACTAACTTAGTTACAAAAATAAAAATTCTTGGAGTCAGTTGAAGTTTTTGCAAGGTTCAATGTCGATTTGCTATTTCTGCACCTGAGGAGTGGAAAGATAATAGGGTGAGCTGAGAAGCTCAGTGGCTAATATAGTTATAGACATTAGTGACGAACCACACACACTACCAAACATATACATAAATTTATGTCATATTTAAATATAACAGTCAGATTATCCACGGTTCAAGCTCACAGATAAACATATTCTTACACAGATCAAATCATGTAAAAATTTCAATCATCAAAATATAGCACTCAATCATATGTCGTGTTTAGTAAGTTAAAGTAAAATGCACACATATAATGGCTTGAGAGAATCTCATAGAATGAAATGGCAAAACCGAAGTTTATACCATGAACAAAATGAGTCCATTTTTTCGAGCTCATATACCACAAGCAGGCAACCGGGAGAAGGCTATAGGTCAACGTGCATGTGACGAATGAAACGGTATCTCTCTTTCCCACACAAGCAAATTTCTGATGCTTACATATTTCATATCATAATCATATTTTCATGCTTCTTAAATTTTCTGTTTTCATTAACACCAAAGCAGCAGCATTCTTACAAAGCAAACATGATATTAAATTCACAAAATATTTTTCCACATTCATAATGATAAAAAGCAAGCATTAAGTACACATACAAGCAAATAATTCAACTCACCAACATAACGACTATAAACGTATTACCCACCTATTTACTTGTAATTTCAAACTTAAGTTTGTCTTCCTCTTGCTCTCACCTTCAAGATTCTTGATTCCCTTCAAACAAACTTATTTTTCATTCAAACAACATATATGAATAAAACTTCCCTAAAGCTCTACTACCCAAAGATAAGCTTTATCTAGGCTAGAAGAACTAAGATATAGTTAGAAATCCATAAAGATCTAAGAAAAATTAATTTCTTGGTTCTTTTCTTTCTCTCTTCATTTTCAATATAAAACCTACTTTCACTAGTTTCTTCTTCTACTAAACCAAGAACAAAAGATAGGGAATACCTAAAAATTTTCAGCTGAGCGCTTTATCTTTCTCCTTCTTCCTCCTTTTTCTTTCTTTCCTTCTTCTTCTTTCTATGCTTCAGTTTCTCCTTCTCTTCTTCTAACTTCTTCTACGACTTTCTCTCTTTTTCTTTCCTACTATACACAACTCTCTTCTTTTTTTTTCTTATTAGTTTAAGACAAACTTTTGTCTTTCCAAGCTTACCCTTCCATATTTAATCTAATATCTTCTAACCCCTTAACTTAATTCTAACTCTTCCTTTTAATCCATGCAACCACACATAATTAATTATATACCTAATTAAACTAAAAAATTGCTAATTCAAGAATTGTAATTTATATTCATGCTTGCTAATTTAATAAAATAAATTTTAAGAAAAAATTTAGGGTCCAACACTTATCTCTGATAATCAAACTGCATTTATACAAGGCAGAATGATTGATGACAATGTCTCAATTGTACAAAAGATAATGAAAGGCTATCAAAGAAAAAACTCCTCCCTTATCTTTTCAATCTATGGATGGAGGTTCTTTGTAACACCCCATTACCATAGGGTACGTACCGGGACGCCCGTAGGTCATTCCGATATATATCCTATGATAAGAGAGCGCTACGTGCGATCTCTACAGTACTCCACATGGCATCACATACATTTAAATAATAAAACCAGT
>JAOTAY010000189.1:25163586-25191190 GCA_025629805.1 Erythroxylum baracoense
ATTAAGTCAAAATAATTTCAATACAAGAAAAACATAACTAATTAAAACTTGTACTTCAAATTTAATTTGTATAGATGTTTTAAACCCTAAATAAAACTTAATCCTAAAATAAAAAAACTTTTTAATGCTAAAAAATTACAACCCTAAATTATACTAAATATTAAAAATTAAATATCAAAAATTGAGATGAGTTGGTGGGGCGGGTTGGACACGCCACCCCGCCATTGAGCATGGCGAGGTGGACTAATGGCGAGGTGAGACCACGTGTCCACCCCGCCATTCTCAATTGCGGGGTGGACACCACGTTGTACAACCCCACCATTCACACCGGCAGGTTGCCCTACTCCCATCCCACCCCACTTTCTTTATCACAAATCACGGATTGAAATATTTTTTATCACGATCCGAGAATTTAGCCTTTTTTTTGGTCGAGACTTTTTTTTGGCTTATGAAAGTATAGGATATTCAGACTTCAAGACATGACTGAAGTCAGCCATACCATTTTTTTCTCGAGTTGGGTAATCTCATCAAAAAATTCCAAGAATTGGTTTCTTCTGAATTGACCCTCTATGACGAGGAAAAAGTATTTAATATTAAAAAATAATATTCATCAAAATTATTTTTAAAAAAGAAAAATATAATTAGTTGATTATTTTGTTGGATCTTGGAGGCTACTTTTATGGGAGACCTTCGTCATGAATTTAGTAAGGGAAAATACTCACAGATTTTAGCACCATACTTCAACCAAAAATTTCAAAGCATTAGGTTTATAGATCCTTTCCACTTATATATCCTTCACTAGTTTCATCTTTTTCTAATGTGAAATTCCTACTCATACTTGACATCCCCTTGAGTGCGAACTTTCACATTAGGCTTGGGCTTCCCCTTGAGCGAAAGTCTTTTTCTGTCCTTTTTTTAGCAGCTCGAGTATATGGCGTCATCAAGAGTCATTCTACTCCATTGGTCTGGGCCCACCAGGAGTCTCCCTACTCTTCTTCGTGGGGAGGCAACCACGAGATCTGACTACCTTCTCCATACTCGCCTCTTGCCGAACCATCAGCTCTAATATCACTTGTTGGATAAGGTAGCCTACTTTCATGGGAGATCTTCATCATAGATCTAGTGAGGCAACATACTCATAGGCTTTGACACCACACTTCAACCCAAAACGCTAAAGCATTAGATTTATAGGTCTTTTCTACTTTTATGTCTTTCGCTAATTCCATCTTTTTCTAATGTGGGATTTCTACTCACATTTGACATCCCAACATATTTATCTTTTTTTCAATGTAAAAAAATTAAACATATTCAAATATGTATTTTTATTTAATTGATTTTTAATTTAATCTTATCACAAGGGCAACCTTAGTTAGAGGATACACGGGGATAACTTTACCGAGGTACATAGCATTGTTAGACCACATGCATCGAGAAAAACCCTTCCTGTTGTGACTCCTAGGTTTGTGAAATATTTTACCGATAAGTCTCAATGGAGCTACATTTTGGATTTCTAGCCTATATACCAACTAAGTAACTTATAAACCAAATTCCATAAGAGATCCAAGATAAACAAAGATTGATTATAGCTTAGATTTCAAGTATGTTAGCCAAGAAACAAGTCCTTTTTCTCTGTTTGGGCATCATTTCTCAAGGCTTGTCTTTTAGAAATCTAAATTGATGAATCTTTCTCCTTTTAACAAAGACTTCAAACAGGATCTATAATCCAAAACTTTATGATACACAGGATCCTCGTGAAGGGGCAAGTGCATAAATTAATTTAAATCAATCATATCAATCTTTTCTCTCATCTCCATTCTTTATCATGTCATTTACAATAAAAATCATAAATTATTTTGAAGATATAGAAATAAAGAATAACTTGGTTGTGAAAATAAACATTATACAATCTTCTTTATTTACAATAAATTTAGAAAAAGAAGTTAAATTAATTTATTATTAACTTAAAATTATTATTTAGTAAAATTTTATATTTATTTTATATTAACTTCTAGTGCTCTATATTTTATATATGTTTCTAGCTAACTTTTTTAAGGAATTTAATAATTTATTTGATATTTTTAAATTAAAAAATATTGGTTACTAACACTATAGTTTCGCACATAAGACACAAAGTCTGCTATTCATATTAATTCCTCTGATGAAGATGATGACTCCTCTAATATCTCCATTTTTGAAGAAAATATCTCCAGTTCTGAAGATAACATGCTCTACATGTTACAGCAATAACAACCGTGTCTCAAGCCTATCTCCAAGTCTATTCCTCGTCCCTATGTGCAAATCCAGTTACTAAATTTTAAAATACATGCTTATTTTAATTTTTCACTCCATTTATTAAATAATTATAGCTAGTACCCTATTTTTACCGTATAAAACTTGATTTACCAAACATCACTCATTTGGTAAATAGTTAATAGATTGGAGACTGTTTTTATGCTTCAATGCTTCAGTCCAAAGATACGACACTGGGAGGAGTAGAACTAGAAAAAAACCATATTAAAGAGAGAATTTAAGGGACCTGGACATGCAATTAAAGTAAACATTGAATGATTCCAAGTTACAGTCTTTTTTTGTTCCCTTATCCTTGAGGTCAGAGTTGTACTTTTCTTCTCCTAATCTCTTGGTTAGTCAAATGGGCTTTCTGGTTCTTACAAGTGGTTGTGTACAAATGTTAGGCCCCTAAGTTTAAGATAGTAGGATTGTGCAGGCACTGGCGAGCCTTGACTAGTGTTCGACACTTGAATAACGAAACAAGGCAAAGGACTTGCGAGGAGGCAAGGACGAAAAGGGGCAATGTCAAGAGTTGACATGATTGGTGTATATTGGCAGAAATCTTCGATGAGATGCTAGATTCGGATGTGAAACCAAAAGAAGGCTTGAGACCGACATCAGGTGGAAGGTTAGCTAGATCACACGCATAACGAGAATATACGAGAGTTCCAAGGTTACTTAGCAAGTAGATCAAGCATAGTGTGAGTTTCGAGAGAGTTTCAGACCTTGTACGAGCTAACTTGGCTAAGGCTGGGTTTTTGATGAACTAAGGACTTAGTGTGTGCTCAAGTGGACAGACCATAGCTAATCGAGTTGGAATAAGTAAGCAACGGATGGACCAGTGTGCTATTGGCTTGGATGACTCATCATCAACGGAAAGAGATGAGGAGATCTTGGATGATGTGGCAGATAAGATTACAGTGGATGGACATCAATTCTAAGAAATAAAGATCATATGGAAGGATCATCCAAAAGATATAGGAGATCTTCGCGGATACAGATAATTATTCCTAGATAGTGTAATCTTTTATCTTGTTATTGTGATGTAGTTGAATCCTATTAGATAGAGTCGTAATTGGATGGGGATGTCATCTATTGGTTAGTATGATGTAATTTGATAAGGATAAGATTGTGATCTTAGCTAGTAGAGTTTTATTAGAATTCTAACTTAGTCATCTAGAGATGCCTATAAATAGCTCATTTGAGCCTTGCTCTTCACAGTGAGAGATGAGTGTGAGAGACACTTAGGGATTAGGAGAGTATTCCTTTGTACACTTTGAGGGAAGTAATAAAGGTTGACTTTTAAGCTGTATCACTTTCTCATGTTCTTACAATAGCTATGATTATTTAGTTATTTCGTAGTTTTCTTACAAAGGTGTGTGAGTGAAATACTACGAGGGTTGTGGGGCGTTCGAGAACAAGTAGGTTGGTCAACGATCACAGGACAAAGCTGAATCTTGCTTTGACGGAGCTAAGTGAGATTGTTGTGTAAAGGGGTTGGCGCATTTTATGGAAGAAGTTTATGCTTGAAGCAAAACCTTTGTAACAACTGGTACCAGAGCTAAAGTTTGAGATGGAAGGAGGCAACAATTTGACGGAACTTATCAACCGAGTGGAGACACTCATTGGGTCAATTCCTCAGGGGGAGGAAAAGGTCACTTTTTACAACACTCGATTCGAGATGTTGGAGGCACGAATCCAACAGTTACAACATCAAATAGTGAAGTTGATGAAGACACAAGAGGAGTTTAGGTTCGAGGTGGCGATCCTAAGGCATGTCATTGCAACACAAGACGTTGGACGAGCAGAAAGCACTTTGGTGAAGATGCTAGAGTCACAAGTTTTCAACGACAAACATAATGCCAAGGAGCTAAAAAATTTCTTGTGGGATATAGAGTAGTACTTTGCAGTAGCAAAGGTGGCTGACTCAAAGAAGATGTCAATCATGGTTATGCATTTGGTGGAAGATGCGAAGTTGTGGTAGAGAACGAGAAACTCCAACGTCATCAGTGTAGGTAGACCTCCCATCGACACTTGGGAGAAGATGAAGAAGGAGCCAACGGATCAATTTTTCCCTAGCAACACTTCATGGCTGGCGAGGGAAGCTTTGAAGAGGTTGAAGCAAGACGATTCGGTGAGGGAGTATGTAAGAAATTTCACATCTTTGATGTTGGACGTGTGAAATATATCGGAGGAGGACAAGTTGTTCAACTTCATAAGCATCCTGCAAGGTTGCGCACAAATGAAGCTGTGGAGACAGAACGTGAAGGACCTCTCATGTGTGATAGTGACTGCGGATGCCTTGGTGGATCTTCAAATGCCACCACCGATTCGAACTAGCTACGAGGGCAAGGAGAAACGTGATGGAGAAGGAATATAGTACTTGGGAGATTGCTAATGGCTAAGGATTCTTCGAGGAAACCACACTTGGAGGAGTTTCCATAATTTATTTTGACGAGGGCGTTGAGTTTTTCTGGTGGGGGTGGTTTGTTAGACCCCTAAGTCCAAGATAGTGAAATCATGCAGGCATTGGCGAGCCTTGACCAGTGTTCGACACACTAAATAACGAAACAAGATAAAGGACTTACAAGGAGGCAAGGTGTTAGGCCTCGTTTTCAGAGTCTAACTCATAAGTCAAACATGAGTGCATCACTCTATAGGGTTCTTTTAATGGAATCTCATTAGCCATCATAGGTTTATCTTCATTCTCATAACATCCCAAAATTTCATCTTTGGACACTTAAAATACGACAATCCATTCTTATGTTTATATCCTTAATCGTCACCCTAAACATATCACTCATTTTTATCTCTTATTTTCACATCAAACTAAGTACATTTTAAGCTCCATTCAAGCCTAAATGTATCATAAGAAAGCATTGATAAGTTCACAACTTATAAATGTACATGATTTGGGACAATAGGCATAACTTTCACTATGGATGTCAGATTAAGGTCATTCAAACACGGTTTTGAAGAGAACATTAAGTTCTATAGCTTCCATGAAGACCCCAAAGAGAGATTTTTTTGTCTAAAGAGTCAAAATTGAACATTTATATGGGTATCCCGAGAATGTCCGCCCAGCGAACATGTATGTCCCTCCAAATGGACATAAACAGAACTGGAACTCTGAAATTCCAGAGAAGGTCTGCCCAACGGACATGAAGCCTGCCCAACAGACATTTACTAGCCAATTTCCAAATTTCCCACCCCTACAAGTTATACCTAACACATCTATGCATATCTTATAATTCCTACTTCAATTTCCATATTATTTCCCTTCATTCTCATTTCCATTTCAGCTCAATATCATTCACAACCAAATCATAATCTATGTTTGGTCATCAACCCAAAAACTTAACATTCAAACTTATACACCTTCAATATAAATTTTTGCATATGTTTAACTCCCTTTATCACTTTCATTTCATCTCTAACTTATCACACTAATTCTTCGCATTTTAAGACATTATAGTACTATTTTTCTATTAGATCAAGTTAGAAAAGGACTAAAAAGTGTCCAGCAGGCATCTTGTGCAACATCACTAACTTGTAAAAAGCATATCTCTCACCTCTGATGTCTAAAAATTACAAACTTTATATCATTGGAAAGGTAAGAGGATAAACTACAAATTCCAAGAAGGCAACTTTTTTCTAAATCAGCCTAGATTAATATAGTTTTTTCCGTGAAGGTAGAACATAGATTTTACCTCTATGAATGCTTGAAAATACCATGTTATATAGGTAATGATAATGCATAAATACATTACTTATACTTTTATGTGTGTATACATAATAAGGAATCTTCCTTTAGACATTGGAGGTGTTGAATATTCTTTTAGGGTAGTGAAATTCCTATCATGATTATATGTATAATGCCAACTATGAATGAAAGCTTGATGTATGTTCTTTTAGGCGTAAAAAGTTGTGAGTAGTTTTGCATATTATCATAAAATTTATGCCTATTCTTCTCTTAAAAGTATTGAACCCTATACTTAGATTATGAGCTACATACAAAAACATGACGTTTACTTGTAAAATTAATCCTAGTGGATGGCATGTGCATACATATGCTTCGTACTCATTTGTCATATTGGGAAATGGTTCTTTATTATGAAAATATTTTCCCTTTATAAATGTGGTTTTACAATCAACTTCATTTCTATGATTGTATCCTATTCCATGCCTATCATTGAAATTGTTTTGAGCTTGTAACATGTTTTCTAGTTTTTCACTCTCTTTAATGAATTTAGATAATGAATTATAGAGAGCATGGATGTCCTTTTTCAATTTCTCATTTTCATGCTTTAATGTATTTAATACATGGTTTTCATCAATGATCAAATTTTTGGATGCTTTAAGCTATGCAATTAACTTTTCATATTTTTATTCTCACTCATGCATACATCCAAATGTTTTTGAACTTCCTTGAGTTTACAAGATTATTTCTTCCTTTTTTATTCATGATTTTTAACCTTTTAACTAATTCATCATATTTCAAATGACTATCACTATTACACGAGTTAGAGTTAGACGTTTTCATAGTGTTCAAGTATATATAAGTTATCTTTTCTTGCAAATTCTCATTTTCAAATTCACTTGTGTCATTTCAAGTTGAGGCTTTAAATGTTTTCTTCTTTTCCTTCTTATTGTTTTTTTATACTTCTCATTACCTTTGGGTAGAGCACATTGTGACTTATATGATTAGGTTTTCTACATTAAACAAATAATGTTAAAGGATTTGTATTTAAAATCACCTGTACCTTCCTTAAAGTTCTTTCTTTTAGAGAACTTTTTTTTCAAGAATTTCTGGAATTTAATATTGATTAAAGCAATGTATTCTTTTATTACTTTCATTTATAGATGTCTCTTTCTTTTCACTCGATTCTTTCTTTGAGGCAATAAATACCAATTCTTTTTATTTAGAAGTGTCATTTCTTATTTCATCTTTTGGGGTCTCATTTCATATGTAAGAAGAGATCTACTATGTTCTTTCAATAGTAGTGTTGTTAGATCCTTGACATCTTTTATAGCCATCGCTTTATCTTCTTACGTCTTCGAAAGTGACCTAAGTAACTTCCTTACTATTTAAACATTAGCATAGGCCTTTTTAAGACCTCTCAGAGCATTAATAATATCAATAAATCTGGTTTCATGCTAGATATAGTTTCATCATGCTTCATTTGAAACAATTCATATTGATGTGTTAATATGCTAACTTTGCTCTTCTTTACTTGATTTGTTCTCTCCTGTGTAACTTGTAAAGTGTAATAAATTTCATAAGTCATTTTTCACATAATAAACCTATTAAATTGATTTCTTCTTAACAATAAAATAAAATGTGTACAACCTTATTATTTAAGAAAACTATACTTTTATCTTGGGATATTCATTCTTCTTTTAATTTAGGGACCTTTTTATTATCTGCAATTTTTATAAGTATAAAAGGACCATTTTAAACTAGTTCTCGTAGGTTAACACTTTCATCTATTAAAAAAAATCTTATCCTGACATTCTAGTAGAGGTAATCATTGCCACCAAGGAAAGGTTTTCTACTAATGCTTTATCCCTTTTGGTTGAATGATGATGATGATACTTCTAAATAAGCCATTAAGATCTTCGCTATATGATTTTGTTTGAAATATTAGTCTAATACCTATTTTGATACCACTTGTTAGTCCCTAATAGCACCTAAGAGAGGGGATAAATTGAGTATTTATAAAATTCAATTTTCTAACTAATGAACTCAATTTAACTACAATCAATATATATAAGAATAAAAGGATTGCTTAAAATAAATCAGTCACACAATTGAATAATAATTTAAAGAGGATAGGAAAGAGAGCATATAAATCGATTTATAGTGGTTCAGTAACCAACCTTTGCCTAAGTACACTTCTAAGACTCTTATTAGTATTCCACTATAATTCTTCTTTCAAGGTGAAATTAACCTTTGTATAACTTGTCTCAACTAAAGAGGAATCCTTTTACAATCTTCTTTCATAATGAAGAAGAACCTCAATCCTAATTAGAACATCTCTAAGTGCAATAATATTATGCCTTAACTAAAAATGTTAGAACCTGAAATATCTCAGTTTATCGTTTGTCAACTCCAAAGAGACTCACTGACACAAATATAAGATAATGATGCTCAAATTATTGCTAAACATTTATAAATATGTGTAAAAGACACCCAAATACTTTACTTGATGATAAAAATAAAGAGAAAATATATATTTATAGGATTTTAAGACCCTTAGTAGCCAGTAGAGCCAAAAACTAGTAGTTACAATAGCTAGTTATAGAGTACCAGTCGAACAGTATATCATATTAGTTGATTAGTATGTATTAAATGCATAATTTTCATTAACCATTGAGACACTGGTCGACTAGTAGGTATATTGGTTAACCAGTATAGCATATTAGTGGACTAATAAATCAACCAATGTTATGATAAACTCCCAATACATCAAGTTCAACAATTTTAACCTATATTGATTGACCACTAACCTATATATAGGTCATCTAATCCTTTAAAAGATATTATTTTAATAATTTCAATGCTCAAACTCAATTTTTTACACAATTATAATTTAAAATCTTCTTAAATAGTGTTTAAAATATCAAGAGTTTTTTTTAATTAAAATCAAAAGCTTTAATGCCTCTTAATAAATGAAAGACTCATGCAATAAAACGACATAAAATGTTTATAAATGGTAAGCATTTTAAAACATTAAAATGAAAAAATGAGATTACAATTAACATTACAAACTAGAGAATAAAATCGATGTTCCTTGTTCTTTTTATTGTTCTCGACTTGGTCTTAAGTTTTTAAGTTGAAAACTTCATCTTTTTTTATTTTAAGTTCATGAACTATCTTTATAATTTTATTACATCTTGTTCTCATATTTCTTCTCATCACAATAATAAACCCATTACTACTACTTATATTTTGTTATCATCAAAATACCAATTAGAGTCTTTACTAGTTCAATACTATATTTATTTAGAATAATATATTATCTTGTGGATGCATAAGAAATTGGCTAAGTGGGTTCATAACTATTTCTAAAAGAACCCGAAAGTAATTTATAATATCTTTCCATTCAGCCATTGCATATATGAAATGTATGTAAAATGAGCAATAATGCATAATATTTTGGGTTAGATTCATTCTTTTAACTCTATATGGTATTTTTTCATCAGTTAGAATATATGCAAAAATATGTGCACTATCTATTGCTCCTATGCAATCTTAAAAAATGGAATTATATCACTAAAATAATTAATTAAATAAAAAATAAAAATATATGAATATATGAAAAAATATGAATTTTATTTTGAATTATACTAAATTTAGGAGGTGTATTGATAAAAGATAGTAGAGTGATCACCCTTTTTGCAAGATGACTAGCTATATATAAAACTTTGCAATACTTTGAAATTTTTCATGTCGAATGTTGAAGCACTATGCACTAACTTTAGTTGTCTAACTATGCTTAATAATCATAATAAAAATTGAAACTTGTTCCTCTTACTATTTGGCTTTAAGCCTTTTAAACTTTTAAACTGATCACATAAGCTCAAGAAGATTGTTTTACTTATTCTTAAATTCTCATAAATCCTTGTAAGAATCCTATTAAGAAGTTCCAATATCCAATCTTAACCTCATAGGCTAGAAATTCTATTAAACTTTTAAGTGAATCATATAAGCTCAAGAACATTGTTTTACTTATTCTTAAGTTCTCATAAATTCTTATAAGATTCCCATTCAGAAGTTCCAATATCCAATCTTGACCTCATAGGCTAGAAATTCTATATGGTTGTTTGTATAAATACAAATATTCATTTTCTTACCCAACTAGAGAAATAATAACTACTTTATTAGTTTATCAACTACATCTAATTTGAAATTTGATACAAAAACAATTTATCTACAATATTATCATTAAATAATTAATAAACACATTTAAATAAAAATGCCAAGACGATTATAAAACACCATAACACATATAATATCAAATAATATATCAAGATGAGATCTTATCAAATTCCTCCACACCGAACTCATGCTTGTCCTCAAGCATACATTAATTCAATACATTAATCATCTTCATAACAACCTCTCATCTCCTTTCATTTTATCCAGAAATTCCCATAAGCTAATTCACATTTAAGGGTTAAGATAAAATAATGATTGAGAGAATAAGCACTCATAAGACACATTGTTAAAACATAGCATCTCATCAATTCCGTCAAAATCAAATGAACTAGACTTGACACCCTCTCAAGGATTTCACTCTATACACTTAAAGTGTTTAGGGTTCATTAAACTCTCAAACCAAAACATAGCAAGTTATTTCCATAAGCTTGATCAAGAATCATATCTCCACCACTAAACAAAATGAACCTAATGTATAAATCAAAGGGACTTAATAAGAGTTTTATTATGGCTTAGGTAAGGTATGACAAAAGGAACTTTTTGGCTAAATAAATTGAAGGGAATCATACAAACTTATCCATAAAAGTTTCAACTTAAATCAAAATTCACTTGATTCAAATGACATCTCTTTCAATCACTTTGTCTTTTCTTCTTTGTTTTTTTTTCTAAAACAAAAATATCAAAGAGGAGATTTTGGTTTTTTTAATACTTCTCCATTCTATAAAAAATCAAAAACAACGCAACTTGAATAATCTAATTAACTTTTTATGGAAATAGTCAAAATCCTATGAAAATAAGTTGATACAATTCCTTCAATTTAGGGGTTCAAAATCATTAAGGATATCAACATCAAAAAGGATAAATTTGACTTGTAACAAGGCTATTATGCAAGAAAAGAAAGGGTAAGGCTCAAATTGTTTTTCTAGGGATAAAATTTAAGGTACTTGTTTAGGTCAAAAATGGTTATCCTAAATGCCCTCATCATTTTTATACATAAATTCATCAAAAATGTGGTCTCAACACGTATTCAAAAGTAAGTTCTAGCATAGATAAGCTATGTTTGATACAACACAACAAAAAGATATATATGAGCACATATATAATGAAAGCTCTTAGGCTCAAAGCTCATATAAGTGTCAAAAATGCATCAAGTCTTGCACACTTTCATTCAACAAAACCAATGAGATACTTAAAATAATTTAATGAAAACACTAATCATGCTTGTCTCTCTTATGCATTAAATCTTAAACTCAAAATGCATCCTAACTTAAGAATTATTCATGAACAACAATCAAAAAATTATAAAGCTATCATGAAGAATAATTAATATATGAATCAACATATCATGAGTCCAAGCACAAATCACAAAGTTCATCGTAATGAAAACTCGCTCCCCCCATACCTAAATCATATATTGTCCCTAATGTATGCGTAAGATACTCATAACTAAATAAAGATAATCAAAGAAAATAAATACTAGTGGACTTCCTTGAAGTGTGAGCATGGAAAAGGATGTGTACTATGGTGTCGGAGGGCATAGAGGTACAACCCCTATAAATAGAAGTAGAGCATCCAAATTTTTCTCCATTTTTAAAATTTTGTGTTCCAATCTATCCAGCTGAGAATGATAATTTTGTCGTATCAGTGGATTCGAAAGATATAAAGTTGGTTGAATGTTACTATGCTCTTGTTTTGTTGATGATGAACCTCTCTCGGTGCAATCGCGACGTTTTATCCTTTATTTCTCAATTACACCCATCCTGCTTAAACAAATTATATCCAAAGGTTCCATCTCACAGGTTATATACATATCAGTGTCAGTCAGATCAAGCAAATTCAAATTAATAGCCAAATGAGAGATAAGAGAACCAAGAGTTAAATTTTTTTAAAGATAAAATAGTGTTAAATTGCATCACCAACCAAGCACCTAAATTGACATGCACTTTATTCATCATACACAAAATAAAGAACAATTCAACCTTAGTACATGTATATGTACTAGCATTTCGACTGGAATAACTAAAGGCTAAGAAAAGCTGCATATAAATCCACTCCATTTTGTCAAGATCACTACCCTTAGATTAACTGGGATGATAAGGAAAAGGATCAGAAGACATTGATTTCCATGCTTGAAAAGAGTTGAACTTACCATAGTCCACAATATATTTTTTATATTGAGTTGAATTAGCATAATCTTCATCTATTAACCCTAAGGCTAAATTAAACTCAGTGACACTCTGTTTGAATTCGACTCTCATTAATTTGTATTGAATCACATTAGGACTACTTAAAGTAAATTTTTCTGGTTTGTCAAATTTAAAGATAGTATAAAACTCCCTAGTTAATTCAATAAAAACAGGACAACTAATTAATGCAAAGTACTTCCAACTTATATCGATTAGCAAATCGTCAAATTTTTCCTTGATTTTTAATTCTTCTAGGGAAGGGGAGTGTACATACTTACCTGCAACAATATGTCGAGATTTAATAGTAGCATACCGTTGTTTTTGCTCTTTGGTGTTGAAAGTGAGACATCCTTGTAAATCCAAATCAGTAGGTGGTAGAATAGAAGTATTTTTCGCAATCCGTGCACACTTCCTTTTGTTACTGACTTCAAAGCTTGCAATAGATTGATGGTGTGAAGTAACATTTACCGGTGACTTTCCCTTTACAGCGGTCTTGATAGTAGCCTTAGAACGCACCATTATACTAAACAAGATAAACAACAACCACTTTAAAAAATGAAAAAAACTTAATAATAATAATTAAGATTGAACTATGAAGAAAACAAAAGTGTTTAAAATAATAATAATAATAAATAAACAAAAAAAAGTAAAGTGGTTAAGTGGTTATGGCTATGGGATTTGATTGGGGGCTAGGCTTTACTAAAAAAGGGTGGTCGGTGTGTTACGTTGGTGGTTTGTGACTGCTTGGTTATCTTCGTTAGTGGATATGTTGTGGTTGTGTGTTGCTACATGAGATGCCTTGGTGGTTGTTTGAATTTTTCAATTAATTTCCTACAAAGACAATCAAGCAGATTAGGATGTTTGTGTGAGTGGATGGTTGGCTGCTGAATGTTGCATGGATGTATTGGGTGTGGTTTGTATTACTACTGCTTAGTGAAGCCTGAAATTTCTTGGGTACTGTGCTAGGTGTGTGTTATGGCATGGTTGATGGGCAATGAAGTGTTGGACTGTGAGTGAGGAGGGGACCTGCTGCTGTGGTTAGCGTAGGTAATATGTTGAATGGTTCTTTTAATTCCCCGCAATAATGCAAAAGGCATATTAGTTTTTTGTTTTTTAATTTGAATAATTAAAAACAATAATTAAGTAAATAACATAATTAATTAAATGAAAGATTTAAAAAATTAAGTAATTTTTTTAAATTTCCAAAACACTAAATCACATAAGGCGAGATCTCGTCTTATGATATTTAGTAGTCTGGAATTCCAGAGAACTAAATTACATTAGGTGAGATCTCGCCTTATGAAATCTAGTAGTCTAGAATTTTAAAGTCTTCACTCCAGAGGACTAAATTACATTAGGCGAGAGTGAGATCTCATCTTATGATATTTAGTAGTCAGGAATTCCAGAGCGCTAAATTACATAAGGCGAGATCTCGCCTTATGAAATCTAGTAGTCTGGAATGTTAAGGTCTTCACTCCAGAAAACTAAATCTCATTAGACGAGATCTTGCCTAATGAGATTTAGTAGTCTGGAATTTTAAGACCCCCTTTTTCACTTAAGTCAATAAATTTATATTTTAAAAACAAACAAATTCAAACTATATATAACAAAAACAAAACAAAATAAAATAAAACCATCATATTTTAGGTCACCTCCTGAAAAACGTCATTGTTTAACGTCGATATGCTCGACGAAGCCTGTTCTTCCCAAACTTCTATGTAATTGCAGTTTTGTACTCCTTTAGTAGTGCTATTAGCCCTTCCTCTTACTCTATAGTCAATCTTTTTGAAATGATTGTAGGTAATGTCTCTTCATCACCCAAATGGACATACTTTAAGTGATCCGCTAACACCTTAAATTCTATCTTCGGAGCCTGCAAAACGAAAGGTAAGATTTTATTGTGAGTTATATTAAGTTCATCATTCAAAGGTTCCGTATCTATTAGTATTGATGACAATGATTCTACAACTTCATAAGTTTCATCAATTTGTTCGTTCACTTCCGATTTAGCCTTACACTCTAACTCATCTTCATCAGTTTCTTCTTTAAACATATCCTGCACAAATGAATCAAATAATATCCCTATGATAAATAGATTGAAAATCATTTAGGTACTTCATTGCCTCAAAAATATTGAATTTTACTATCTCTCCATCAATCTTTATGGAAAGAGTACCCTCATTCACATTGATTATTGTCTTAGCTGTCTTCATAAACGGCCTACTCAACAGAATAGAAGCTGAATGTTCAACACTATCTCCATCCGTTTCTAAGATGTAAAAATCCATTGGAAATACCAAACCATTAGCTTAGACTAAAACATCCTCAATAACTCTAATAGGATGCACATACGAACGATTAGCTAGTTAGATAATCACATTAGTTTCTTGCAAAGAATTCAAATTTAAAGCACGATAAATTAAGTATGACATGACATTAATAGACGCACTTAAGTCTGGCACGGTACGCTTAATTTTTTATTACCAATAACACATGGAAGTGTAAATATACCTGGATCTTTGCATTTTTCAGTAATTTCCTATTTATCACAACTAATATATTCTTACCCAAAACTATTCTCTCCTTATCCTTCAGTTTCCTTTTATTTATGCACAACTCCTTTAAGAATTTTACATCTTTCAGAACTTGCTTGATGGCTTCTAGGAGTGGTATATTGATTTCCACCTTTTTAAAAGATTCTAAGATCTCTCTTTCATATTCATCATCTTTTGGTTTAGCCAATCTGTTAGGAAAAGGAGGTAAATGTGCATTAATTGATATTGATGAAGATGAATCATTTTTTTACCTTTGTTAATTCTTTAGTTGAAAGTTCTTGCTTCTTTTCTCCATCATCGTGCTTTTCTACCTCTATTGGTAAAGAAGTTCCATATTGAATTTCCTCACCACTTCTCAAAGCCATTTCACTTATATTCTCCTTAGGATTCACCACCATTTGGGAAGGTAATTTTTTCAATGCTTGTGCTTCTAATTTACTTATTGAGGTGGCTAATTGAGTGATCAAATTTCCCAAGTTTTGAAGACTTGCCCTTGTTTCTTATTGAAATTATGAGTATTATTATCAAGCGCCATAACAATTTCATTTAAAGACATATCTAAATTTAAAGATTGAGGTTGAGCATATGTAGGAGCTTGAGGTTGTTTAAAAATATGAGGTTGATATCATTATTGGCTTTTATGATTTTCATAGCTCAAATTTGGATGATACCTCCATCTTGGATTGTAGTAATTAGAATAAGGGTCATACTTTCGTTGAGGTTAACCAAGAAAGCCCCCTATTTCGTTAGTTTCTTCAAAAGAGTTCTGTTGCAATATAGCGCACATATCAGTAGGATGTCTAGAGAATGAGCATATTTCACACACTCTTGCCAATTGCAATTGACCTACAACCATTTGACAAACTAGAGCAGTTAAATAAAAAATTTTATCCTCAAGGTACGTGCTATTTACCTCATTCACACGCTTAATAACTCCATCCATCCTTATCCCAAATTGCTGAGAATGTTTAGTCATAATTGATATCAACTATCTGGCTGCCTTAAGTGTTTTGTTTACCAGAGCTCCTCTACTATCTACATCGACCATACTTCGATCCATTGGCAATAGACCTTCATAAAAATTTTGAATCAAGAGTTAGCCAGGAATCTGATGATGTAGACAGCTAACACATTGCTCTTTAAACCTTTCCTAATATTCATATAATGTTTCTAATGTAATTTTTCTTATCTCACATATCTCCTTTCTAATATTCGATGCTTTTGATACGGGAAAGAACTTCTCTAAAAACATTCTTTTCATCTCGTTCCATGTTGTTACTGAGCAAGGGGAAGATAATATAGTCAATCATTTGTCGTATCTTTCAATAAGAATAAAAAGGCCCTAAGATTAATTTTTTCTTCTCGCCCCTTATCGTTTCATTCCAGAGCAAACAACATGAAATTGTTTCAGGTGTCTATGCGAATCTTCACTTACAAGACCATAAAAAATAGGCAGTAAATGAATCAAACCAAATTTCAATTCAAAATCTACCTCAACATCTAGAAATTGAATGCATAAAGGTTGTTGTTTCAAATTTGGTGCCGCTAACTCCCTCAACATTTTAGGGTTAATGTTTGCCATCTTTTCATCTGCTTCGTGAAAATTAGAGTCTTCACCAATTGTTAGATCAACTTCAACTTTCACATCTGAAGGTAAATAATCGCTTCCTTGCTTAGTCTCTTTTCTCAAACAATGCGCTCTCTTCTCAATTTTTTGATTATATTGCAATTTACCTGTATGAGAAGCACAAGTCACACAAGACGAGAGGTTAGCAGTAAATGTAAAATAAAAATGAAAGAAACTAAGAAATTAAAATAATTTGTCGACAATGGTGCCAAATTTTGTTTGAGTTATTGAAGCCCCTAAAATAATTTCGATTCTCCAAACCTTTGTAGTAGTCGTGGAACCAGTTCGAATCCCTAGAGAACTAAACACTAGCTTCTTAATTTCAATTAATAAAGTAAATTGGGGTTTTTGATTAAATAAATGATTAACTAAAATTAATTTGAAAACAAATTAAGTCAACTGAATTTAAATATGAGCAAGTCAAGATTACCAAACTCTGATTCTAGGGAAAGATCTCATCTAATTATAACATTGATTATTAGTTTAAAGAGAATATTTTCACAATTCCAGCAGTTAGTCCGAAACATATTAGGATAGTCGTAATAAGTCTCAAATTTTTCTAAATTAATTAGTTCAAACCCAGCATCCAAACCAAAACTTATCATCCATTAACTGGATGTGATAGCATTCCATATCAAATAAATGATAGCAATAAGCTCCGTGAAAAAGACTAAACCCTAAGTCAAATAATCAAGATAGTTGCAACTATTCAATTTAGTTTTCTTGTTTATTATAAGTTAAATATGGAAATTCATAAATAACCTATTTGTTACTTATACCAATCCTTCATGACAATTATAAATCATTGAATTCCTGTATAGCAATAGAATAATCAATATTAAATTTAATTATCAGATTAATCAAATAATAATCATTCATAAAATATGAGAACTCAAAACAAGAAATACTTGAATTAAACATAAATAAAAGTTTGGAACACAAAACCTCACAAGGTTACAACTAAAGTTTCAAATCCCCTCGAATCAGAATAATTGAGTTTAGCCACACATGACTTTTACTCCAATAACAAAAATAGAAAATAGACTAAGAATTGCAAAACGCATAAAAAAGAGAGAACCCTTTTCTGTTGTAAGGAATGTCCCTTTTATAGGATTTTCTAATCTAATCCTAATCTAACTATAACTTGTAAAGATGTCTATCTAAAATGAATTCAAATTTCTACATTATAACGATAAGGTGAAGTCTTCCGTTTAAGCTCCAACTCTTCAAGTGATCAATTTTATGCACTACAGCAATATTTCCACTTCATCCAAAATTTTGTAATTATCACTAATAATATCCCAATTTGATGCAATCTTTACTTTTCATCTCCTAAAACAAAACAAACATTAATTTTAACATTTAAGCACAAAATAAATTCAAAACAAAGGAGATAATATCAAATAATACGTTAAGATGAGATCTTATCAAACACTTAACATAAATTTAAAATTTTTATAACAAACATATAATTAAAAGGTTCATATCAAACATTTATAAGATACACATAAAATGTTCAAACCATGGAATAATTATTAATATAGAAGTTCCTAAATCAATAAGACTTCGATACAAAGTAACATAAAAATATAATTAAAAGAGACATAATCTAATTCATCTTCCTTACATCTAACATCTTTAGAAAGGTCTCCTTATAAAATGGAGAATCATGTAAAGCCTTTATTGTTTTTTCATATTACATACCCTTGATACCTAAATCATATCGTAATCCAAATATTCCATCATTGTATTAGTCTCTTGATTGACTTATGGAACTTCTAATCCATTCTCTAAAATAGATTATGTAACTGATTTTTTTGTCAAGTAAATCATTCTTTATTTTCGACTGTTCACAAATTGTAATCAAGACATTTTCTAGAATGCTAAAATATGTATTTTTTGCGTTCTTCTTAGGAGATTTCTTTTCTTAAAAAGAGAACTTATAAATTGATCTACTTTTTCATTTAATGAATAAACTTCATTAGTATCAATTATATAATCCTCTTTTGTACTATTTGGTAGAAATTTAGTTAATGGATGTGCACTTGCAATGGTATTTCTAAAAATGTGATACAAGTGTGAAAATTCCTTGCATCCTTTTTCTTTGAATATGTAAGACATTTTATACACCTATAATGATGAAAAGTATAAATGAGAAAAAATTATAGAATAGTATATCGATAAGCAAGGAGATATTTTACCTTAAATAAATATTCCTAACATTTATATGTAGCATTAACAAAATTGGTGAAGGAGTTGTTACCGATGAAATTCTTCAATCTAATCCTGAATATATTATATTTGTTTTTGAATTGAATATCAACATACTTTTTATTTAATTTTTTTGAACACGTGCCTTAATATTCTTCTAATCAAGTTTGAAAAAGATAGTGGTTGTTTAATTTTCTTTCGTCACTTCTTCAACTATTAATGAAATTAAATGCATATCTACGACTTCATTCTATATCCAATCTTTTTCATTTCTATATAATCATTAAAATTTTTCATGTTATTCTAAACTTTAATTACTAAAAGTAATGACATATGAGTGTCAATAAAAAAAGTGACAAAAAACATGAAAGAAAATGAGAAACAAGAAAGAAAATTTCACAATAAAAAAACCATATTGAATGGATAGTTTGAAATTATGGTGAATAGTATCTATGTTTACTTTCACTATACATATATGCTTTTATATTCTGTAGTTTGCTTATGCTTTTATAAAATATTCTACATAGTAAAAAGAAGAGTTTCTCTAAGATCATACACATTGTATCTTATATATATGAATTTAAGGATATAAAAGTATTAAAATGTAATGTCAACAACAATATTCAATGAAGAAAAAGTGAAGAGAGATTCATAATGAAATGTCTCATGAACATGCAATATACAAACACCATATTGTGCCAAGGTCGAACAAATAAAAATAATAATGAAAAGCAATAAAAGCAAACAAGGAAGAACCCTCTTAAAATGAGAAAAGTAAGAAAATAGAAATGTTCTGATCCTGTATCCTAGAGTGGTAATGCACGATGATAATATGATTTTAGATATGAATAAACATTTAAAAGAAATAAACAAAACTTTGAATTTTTGTAGTCAAATAATTTCCTAATATAGAATTATGAATAAGAATAAAGCTCCCTAATTTATGTCATTTAAGTTAAAATAAAGCTCCCTAATATAATAATCATGATTAAGTATTGTGATTGAATAATTAAAACCTAAAAAGAAAGCAAAAACTATCCTTGCCCATATTCAATAAGTTAAAAAGATAAACAAAAAAAATCATAAAATTTACCTTTAAATTATCAATCAGAAATTAGAACTATAAAAATCTTTTGCTGTCAATTCTTAAATTAGGATATCTTAAATTCATGCGTTGATGAAAATAAAAAAGCTAAAAAGTAAAAACTACAACAAAATGTTTGAAGGAAATTTATAAATAGATTAGCATAAAAAGTTAACGTTAAAACTCCCTTAAAGAACAAAAAAAGCTAACATTAAAACTCCTTGAAAATTGGAAGTTAAAATAACAAACTTGAAAGAAATCAAATGTTAAGAGTCTCTTCCACTGAAAGCCGTTAAATTTGACTAATTTTGCTCTATAAAGGCAGACCCTATTTTGCTCTTAATAACTCTTGTCTAAGTATTGCACGGTCCTCTCAACTTTTCGTATTTCCCTACGTACGTTTTGCAGCTCCTCAAATAAGGGTGAACCTTATTTTATTCTTATGAGAGTGGCCTATGAGTAAGTGCCTTTTTGCCCTTGTCCAGAGCCGAGGAGCAAGCTAAAATACTATTGCTGCCTCCAAAACACACCTATTACTCTAATTTTTCAAGTTTTGTATACAAGTTCTCACGTAATTCTTGATTAACTTGAGCTAAACCTGAATGAATTCCCTTACACTTGTCCGTTTCTTCATCCATCACTATTCTTATTTTAATCTCTACTAATTTTCAAAAATGATACTCGCCAATTAGCAAGCACGAGTTTGCACACCAACTCTGTATACCAAGCCTGCCTAATCTCTTTCGTTTGATAGACCACAAACAAATTATTTTAGCCAAAGAAAGTACCTTGTGAATGCACAACTATTTTATTTATGAAACAAAATCATCTGGGTGATGATTAAATAACAACTTGACCAAGCCTAATAATGCCATTGACTGAAAAAGGAGATGATGAGAAAAAATGGAAACCTAGATTGTTACCAACCGTATTTGATAACTTCAACCCCACTTACGAATGCTACAGTTGTTAACTGTCAAGCAAGCGTTTACTTCACATAATAAAAACAGAAAGAACAAGGTGAGAAAGACAAGTGAGAGCGACCATTAGAGAGCAAATTAGAGGCAAAAACTCGGAAAGTCAGATTCTAGAATTTGCAAAAATCATAGTTAAACGAAACATAGCCTAACTAAGCAAGACAAACATTTACAGTCTTTAGGAATGGTAAAAAAGAGAGAGACAGAGACCTAGTTAGTATAGCGATAAAGAGAAAAAGAAACTCAAGAAGAGATTGGTGGAACAGCAGAAGAAATGAAGTTCCTAATTAGTGGAGGAGTGCAGAACAACAGAAGAAGTGAAAAACAAAAAGGGCTCTTTTAGTTTCAGAAATCAGTTTTCACAACACACAGAAACAACTTCATTTTTATTTTAGAAACAAAAATTACAATAGAAAAAATAAACATACTTCGTTGTTATGTTTTAAAAAAGTACAACAAGATACGTGAAAAACAAACGTTTCCTTATCTTACATTGTTAAAAATAAACTATACTGACTAAATTCGTGACAATTAAAGACATTATTAAAATTTAATTGTACAAGAAATAATATAAAAATTGAATTATAACATTAGAAGGCATTATTGTGATGCATGGCCTATTGGCCTGTCGTATATACTCTTTGGTTGAAATTGATTCTTTCTTTTATCAAAATTAGGTCGTAAACATTACATAGGAAATAATGTAGGCCACCCAAGATCATGCTTCATACACTATTCATGATAATTGAGTCGAGACTGCATGTTCGTACTGCAAAGGATCTAATAATCGTCAAATTAAAAAATAGAACAAAAGCGTCTAATAATCGATTTCTGAGAGTGGGGACATGGCAACAATTCATATCAGACGTCTGGGAACTCTCACATGTCGTTGTCCGGATTAACAACGAAATGAAGCATTCAATTTCCTACTTTTTGTTTCCGGGCCGTGGCTCATCAGCCACCTTGACAACGGTTACATGATGGTGCAAGATGGGTTGGGCTCGTCGTAACGGCTCATCGGAACCACCACTATACGCTGGCACTGTGGGCATGTGTGAGGGTCATGTACCAAAGGCTTCACTTCGGTCTTATTTTTTTCTTGCGACTGCTGGGGCTTTTTCTCACCTGCCGCTGGATTCTTCTCGTCAGGCTTCTTTTGAGCCTCCGTTTTGGGCGGCGTTGGCGGTGGCCCAACGCTCACAACCTCAGCATACTTACCTGCTTTTCTTGTTCTGACAATAATCTCATAAGGGTCTGCCTTTCCTGTCACAGTTACTGTCCCCTTAGTTTCATCAACCTCAATCTTGTCCACCCCTGCCAACCACAACCACACATTTATAGAACATAATCACCTTTTCAGAGAGAGGGATGTGATATATGGGTTAAGAGGACTCACCTTCAACAGCAGAGATTGCTTTCAGAACCTTCTTTTTGCATTTCGGGCATGAGATATCAACCTTCAGGACCGTCCTCTGTACCATGGACAAGTTTTAAATCTAAAACAGAAACCTCAGTCTTTTTCTACTATCGCTTGGATGTTTTTCATTGTGAACTACTGATAACAAAAGAGAAACGAAACGTTGGGTTGTTCACCTTCCAGGGAGAAAATCCTCGAGCTTGTACACTGTGCGATTGTCGTTTACGTTCCTAGTCTACATAGTATCATTAATTTAGAAGCTGAGGATTCGTTAAAGCCTCGAAGATTCAGCCGTTTTATCATTTCTTTTTTGTAAGTTCTCATTGTTCCGACCTGATCACGCTACAAGTAGGTATTATTCTGCAGGCGGTCAATCGTCACCTCTGATCTCCATGTGTTGAAATCAGGATTCACCAAACTACCAACCAAGAAATATGCAAGTTGTCAACAGTACATATCTGGAATAAATAATCTATACCTGAGGAGGGTTTTATCAGTACAATAGAAATCTGAGTTTGACAATTGGATTAAGTAGGTAGCAATTTAATCTAAGAAATTGTTTAACATGTCTTTAGGGTCGTCCAACTGTTCTTGGGGTCTCTCTAACACGTTCAAGTATGGGAGTTTTGTATCCTAAGTCCACAAATTTCCTTGAATGTTAGGAGTTAGTTCCAGGGAGTAATTGAAGTATGTGATTGACATATTATTGCCTCATTTTAAAAATTTACTTGGTACGCAACTCCATCACCAAAAAAATAATTGTAAACAAACAGAAAAGTAGTTTATAGCTTTGATTAGATTATAAATAATTGCTTGAAGTCAAGAAATGGTTATAAGGGGCAGGATAATATTAAATGAGATGCACACTTATAAATTGGGTGCTTGTTGTGGTGGGCTGACTTGATTTCTTAACTAAGAGCAACAACCTCATAAGAGTATATTAATCCCTTTCTGTTTATAATGAAGACTTTTCTCTTTAGATAATCAATTACAAAAAGCACATCAATATGATGTACTTCATATATAATTTTGTTATGAAATTGTTACTCGTTACCTAATTATAAAGCTGCCTCACTTAATTATGATGTGTAAGTTAATTATTTAATATCTGTTGGCAGTTTTCTCTTGGTCAATATTTGTAAGATCTCTCTGATTGTAGAAGGCAAGACAGCCAAAATAAGGTATTATGGTTGCACCAGAGTGTAGTTTAATTTGAGTTATTAAGGGACCTAAACTCTTACCATATATAATTGGTGAGCTGGAAAAATCGTCAAAGCAAATGAACTCGTTCTTCTATAAGCAAACAGTGTCAAGTACGCTAATTTTGAATTCCTTTACATTAGGATACGATAATTTTATGGGTGAGAATCTCAAATTTCAATCAAATATAGAATAATTTTTCTTATTTATTTATAAAATTCAAAATATACATTGGCATTAGAACAATAAATTAATTTATCTGAAGTTCATATGGTACTTCTGATTAATGGACTATGGAGTTCTGTTTTTTATTACAAAACCATGCACTTATGGGATGGCACCTAATCGAACTTGTCATATTTGCGCCATTGTGTAAATGTACAAAGTTTGCGGAGTTCATCATGAGAACTAGTTGAAAATGATATTTCACAAGTATATCTTAGCGTGATGACTACTCCAAAAAGCCAATGTTAACCTGTCTATTCACTTTGCATCAACTGTCACATATAAATATTTTTGGAGTCTCTTTGGTTGAAGGTAACATATTGGTTACTGATATTGGTTGATAACGGTTAGTACCGGCCGGTACTTGAAATAGTGAAATTTCTTAGGGCTAAATTATAATTTAAAAAAGTTACGGACTAAATTGAAAAAAAAAACCTAAACCTAAAGACACCAAACCTACATGCCTCTTCTTCACTCTTACCTACTCACTGTCTTCTTCCTTGTCACCGCCCACACATGCCTACCTCGATGACCTATCCTCACTGTCTTCACACTTCCTCCATGGCGGGGCTTTTAGTGTCTCTGCTTATTCACTGTCATTGCTGCTCCTCCCCACCATTGTTGCTCGATGGTAGCTACTCGTCTCAACCATCGCAGCTCGTTATTGCTGCTACTCGCTTGCTCGTCTCCGCTAGTCCACCATTGAATCCATAATCCAAATTCATCTAGTGGAATCGACTCGACCCAACCTGTCCTAACTTGTGGCCCTCATTAGCTTGATTGCAACATGTTTGATTTTTTGAGTGTTTTAGGTTGCTTGTTTCTACTCTAGATCGCAATTGCATTGTGTTTTGGTTGTATCATGTGTGTATTGTGATTGGTTTATAAAATATGCATTGGGTAATTTGGGCTTGAGAGTTGGAATTGGTTATGTGAATTGTGTATAGTTTAATAATATTTAGGCATTGTAAATTCTTGAAGAAATGAGATCAAAATAATATTGTGTATAAATTATGATCGAACATTTAGGTATTGAGAATTTTGTGTAATTCAAGAATATGTCTTATTATTTGTTATTTTAATAATCATAAAAATGAGATCAAATTTAATTCATTAAATTGTTAATTGTTAACTAATTTATATAAAACATACAATTTACTAATTATTGTTTTTATATAAAAATATCTAACATATGATTAATCATTTAAATATAAGATTTAATATATAATTAAATTGTTGTCATTAGGAAATAGTTTACAAATATTAATCATATCTTATAAGTAGCAAATACACATTCATCATCTTATTTTATGGGTAGTTAAATACATTGTAAAAAATAACATGTAAATTTATGAGAGAATACTCATTACTTAACATAATGAAAAATTGTAAGTATTTAAATCATTTTTTTGATGTGTATTATCATAAAGAAATTTCATTTTTGCAGCGTGTGTTATCATAAAGAAAGATGTAAGATAAAGTATGTTTAGAATTTGGATATATGTTTAGAATCTTGATATGCTTATAATTGAATATTGAATTTTTATAGTTATGTAATGATATTATATAAAAAAACTTGTATTTTTTAATATGAATTTATTAATTTAATTTTAACAAGTGTTCATTTATTTTTTTAGATAAATGGAGGGTAGTTCAATTACTCCTAACAATTAAGTTGTTTCAGAAAGATTTGATGATTCAGCTTGGCCTTATGCTAGATTTGTTCCTATAATGAAGAACTATACCGTTTGTGTGCATTGCAACAAGCATTTGAAAGGTAGGAGGAATCACCATATTAAAGAAGCATTTAATTGAGATCAAAGGTGAAGTAGATTCTTGTAAAAAAGTGAGTCATGACGTGAAATAACAAACGAAGAATTTACTTGAAGAGTATTAGCATGAAAAAGATAGAAAAAAAAGGTTAAACTACGAAATTAGTTGAGGAAATTCTTATCTAGTGGCCAGAGTGATAGTACTCTTAGCCAATAAGAAAGGAATGTTCGCTTGATGTGATGAAAAGAAGAAGACAAGTGTTTAACATTTCCAATTGAAAGGTAATTTGTTTTCAATTCTACATTTACCGTCTTCTGCTAATATTTAGTAGCAAATGCTAATCTTTTATATTTTTTAGGTTTTTGGACTGTCTTAAGTGTTATATACACAATATAGCTTAGCTTAAAGGTCTATTGCAGAGGCTTATGTGTCAAATGAATGTTTGACATTTTGTTTTATGTACTTCAATAACATTAAGACACGATTTAATAGAGAAGAATGTAACTTCGACTTTCATTAAGACGGTGACTTGTCAATTTTCTCCTTAAAGTAAGGTCACTTGGAATAGAAAAATATATAGAGTTGCCTAAAGAAAAACTTGAAATTAGTCGTTGATACATTTTGAACAATTGTGAGCAAGTTGACTCATATTACTTCTTATCCATTAGTTCATATTATAATTTAATATTAAGATTGTCTTTTCTTACATCAATTTATATTTTAATTAGAGAGAACAAAAGTAAGATTAAAAGCAAAGATAAAGTTAATGTTGAAGTAAAGCATAAGATAAACTTCCCCTCATTATTTAGGATATGAGAATATTATTTATGTAAAATTAAAAAAATAAACATTGTTGCTAACATTACAACATTAATTTTTGTGATCTTTTAACAGATGATATAATTTCATAACCATAAATTATCAAAAACAATGAAAGCATTATATTCTTTTACATGTGGGCCTCATATGTGGGGTAAAAAATATATAGTTTTCATATAATGGAGTTAGATGTCACAAAAAAGAATATAACAGTCGACTTAGAAGCCAAAACTGTGGGATTATTATTAAAGGATAACATAAGGATAATTTTATTAACTTTTATGATGTTATTTATAGAATATTTAAGTTAGATTACATCAAGGATAGAAAGGTTGTTTTTTTCTAATTGCAGATGGTTTAACCTTGGTGAAAAAGGAATGCATAAAGTGAATATCAATATTACCATAATCATTGTTAGTAACATTTAGTATGAAAATGAACCATTTGTCCTTGCAAGTCAAGTACAGTATGTGTTATATCTCAGCGACACGATATTAGGCAACAATTGGTAAGTTATGCAGAAGTTTGAACACTAAATCCTTTTGATGTATGTGAAAGGGGAAATGGTGAAATGGGTCAGGATAATGACGAAGTATATTAAAAGATTGAATAATAAGGGAATAATGTAGCACTCGAAATTTTAAATAACAAGGGAATAATGTAGCACTCAAAATTAAAGAGAGGATATATCATCATTTTATAATACAGATTTGTTCCCAATATAATAGAAGCAACCAAAGTACAAGACATTTGAAATTGTTCGAAATGGCAATTTATACATTAATGAATAAGTATTAAATTATTTATTGTGCCTTGACTTTTTTTATTTTAAGGAATTGAGTGAGAAGGAACTAAATGAACAAGGGTGTCATAAGAGCATACTATATAAACTTATTCACTATAAGGAAGGTAAAGGATGAGTGTTAGAAGAAGTAGAAAACAATTATCTAAATATCAAAGTTTGCTAAATATTTTTTTATTTATTAATATAGTAGTAATATTGTTGGATCACTTTTTTAAGATTTTTATATTTTTAATTTATTTTATTAAATTATCAAGCATGAAAATATATTATAATTTATGAATTAGAAATTTTTGGAGTTTAATATGGTATATTATAAATTTTATATGATGAATTAAAAAGAAAAACATTACAATAAAGAGGAGGAGTTAGTAGGAATTTCATTAAATAAGGAAGGGTAAATTGAAAAAAACCAAAAGGTTGTCTTAAGTTAATAAGACAAAGAAGAGAGGAGTCGTGTGTGTTAAGGAAGAAAAGAAGGAGAGAGTCGTGGAAGA
>JAOTAY010000189.1:25199115-25215068 GCA_025629805.1 Erythroxylum baracoense
ATCTGAAACTTTAAGGAATAAAATGCATTGATATAGGTAGAATTAGGCTAAGTGGTCTTCATAAAAGTTGTAGATTAATCTTTTAGCTTTCTAATGGTATAAAGATTGAAACTTTTAGCCTTTAGACGCAAAAGTTATGGCCTTTATAAGATATCAGTATTGGTGTACAAATTTTTAACTTAAATGGTAATCTATAATTAAACGATTAAACTGTATTGATACAAGCTGAATAAGACAAAATTTTCTTTATAAAGTTGAAGATCTTTTTCTTAGCTTTTCAACGATATAAAGTTTGAAATTTTTGGACTTTTGGATTGAAATTTATGTTGTTTAGAAGTAAGGATGTTTGACTGGAAAGTCGCGATCGCAACAAAGCACGATCGCGACAGTTCCAGAATTTCACAAAAGTCGCGATCGTGACACATCACGATCACGACTCCCCTCGCTTTCTTGTTACTGTTCATTATAGGTCGCGATCGTACACAAGCACGATCGCGACGTCTCTGTTTTGCCTCCCTCTCACGGGCGTGAGAGATGAAAGTAACGCCTGTGACTTTTTCCTCTCCAAATTTAATAAAATTCTTTTTGTTTTTATTTGTCACAGGCGTGACTATGAAGAGTCACGCCTGTGACTTTTCTTCTTTTGAATTAAGATGGTCCATTACTAAATCAAATTGCAAATTAATTCTTTCAACAACCAAATCATTTATTCTTTGATCACTTTTGCTATGGAAAATTTTTCATTAAATTGTTGGCTATTATTTTTACTTCTCCTATGAATTTTATTTATTTAATATAATTATTATCTATTTCTTTTATTTTGATATTATCTATTAATTGTGTATCTTATTAATAATTAATTGTTTGTATTAAATCATTTTTTAAATAATTTAATTTTATGTCTAAAATCATTCTATGACATTTTAATTACTATTTACTTATATCAAAAAAGTCCCACCATAAATTTTCCTTGTCTAGACTTTAATTAAACTTAAATATTTTATTTTATTTTATTTTATTGAAATGTTCCCAAATATATTGATTATTATTTCAAATAAATCCCAATGGTGACATGTAGTCAGCAAAAAAAATCCATATGGAGATCCGGGGCCAACAAATATGTTGATTGAATATTTGGTTTCTTCTTTTAATTTAGAATAAGATACAAGAGATGTTGAAATAAGTCTAAATTTGCAGGTAATGAGCTTACTGTGGATGTGATTTATGATACAATACTTAATACTTGTTAGGGTTATATTTAAGGCCTTGGCTATGATCCTAAGCCAAAATTTTCAACATTTACATATAAAACAATCATTGAATAATTTCAAGAGAAAAATAACTACCTTCAGGCTGCATTAAAAGCTGAAGTAATCAAGGGATAAGAAACTCAAGCTAAATTAGGAAAACATGATATGTTATTCAAAAGATAACTTGGCTCACAATATATGATGGAAATAAGGAGGAAAGTGAACGGAATTGATTCTAATTCTTAGAATTATTCTATCACTTCCTATAAATAGAATAATTTAACTTTAATACTTTTTTCTCAAATTATATAATGGATGAAGATGCAACTAATAACTAACCATATTGTGATTGGTTTAAAGTTATGTGGTGTTTCCTTTAATTTGAACAAAATAATTATTATATTCATTTTTCAATAATATTTTTAGTTTACTCAAAACAAGCTTGTTATTTGTTATAGAGGTATGAATTTGGACAATACTTATGGCTAATATTTGACAGTATATACTATAAGGAATGCTCAGACTATTATTAATATTTTGGGAAAAAACTATTATTAATATTTTGCGAAAGAATAAAGAATAAAGAATCACCTATTTATTTTATATTACTTTTGTTGATACAATTAGATAGATTTACCATATATTGGATGCATCAACATTTGAATTAATAATGTTTCTCTATAACTTAATATTTATTTGCTTTATTGGCACTCAACCTAATAAAGACATTAAACCAAACGTTAATTATTAAAAAAACTCAAACTTTACTGAATTTTGCAATTATAGCCCGAACTTTAAAAAGTAACAATTAAATACCCAAACTTTCAAATTTTTCCAAATCTATACCAACGTTAATATCTTCATTAACGTTACTGACATGGCAAAATACATAATACATAAATCTAAATACGTATAATTATAACCGTATTAAATTGTACACGTCCAACTTAATTAATTAATTAAAGAAAATAATTCAATTGATATTCCTGTGTTTATGTATAATCAAAAACCAATTGCAAAATTGCTCGTCATACTAGAGTACATTGAGGACATATGGAGAAACAATCTATATCTTGCCTAAAGACCCTTATAATAGGGCCACATATCGTAGCCTTTCGGATGAAGTTTGTAGATGAAACCATAAGTCAAGTAGTTAAGCCTACAACTTTTTATTTTAACCATGTTATGATATCAATCTAACGGAGTATTATTGGTGATCTACTCCTTATAAGGATACTGCAACTGGTGATTAACGCTTGCGATACCACAGAGGAGGAAGAGAAGAAAAAGATATTTGAAGAGATGGGTAAGCAATTGAAAGTGCTCGATAACGATCTAGAAGGAAAGTAGTTCCTTGGGGTGACCATCAGGTACCTGGATATTATTGCTTTTTTTATAGCTCACTGGTTTCAATTACACCAAGAAGTCACAAGAGTGTCAATTGTAGCTGAAGAGAAATAACTAAACTTATGGAAATGGACCGGAAAACTAATTCACACAAATGTGGTCAAAGGAAGCTTAACTCCCAAAGATATGCACATTGCTTTCTTTAAAACTCGCATTAGAGGCGTAAAATCTGCTTCCAAGTAGAAACCAATGTGAGGATTTGTAAATTTAGACACCTAACTTTTAAAATATTCTCTTATTATTTTCATTTTCGTATTATCATGCTTGGCATGTACAGATGAGTTCTATGCTTGGCGTGTACAGATGAGTTCTATCTCTGATAAATAACAGCTTGGAATGTTTAAGTAGGTGTTTGTTATGCATAAATACAAAGTTAGTAAGATGAAACAAGGATTATGTGAAGCTTTAACTGTGCATTTATATCAACTTTGTGTTAGGAATTGGGTGAGATCCAATCTTGGGCACAACGAAATATATACAAAATTTTTTGTTTGCTTTTTCAAAGCCAAGATTACTTAAATTCTATAACATGATTAATATATATAATATAATAAAGTATGAATTATAATTTGAACTTTATTATGAAACTTGATCATTTTCTTGTCGTTCCTCTCGGACCATTTTTAAAATTGGTTCATCTCAACCATCGTAACCGTATAAGTGTCTAACATCTAACGATATCTACAACTAAGAGAATTCTATAAATGTTGTAGAGAGGGTTATAGAAGAAGTGCTAGCTCTTTAGAAGTGTAAACCTATTTATAATAGATTTTAGACATTTTAATAATTTTATTAAAACAAAATTCTAATTTCAATTAAACTTTAACTAGATTTACAATTAATTATAATTAAATACTATTAGGCTCAAATAAAATCCAATATCTCATATTGATCCTTCTTATCCCTACAAAACCCAATGTTTCTCTCAACCTCTATGATCATTGTGGCACTGTAAAGTAGTATCCAATGTCTTTCCATAAAAAGTCTACCAAAAAAAATGTTAAAGTTATAACTGGTGCACTCTGACATGTATATTGCCTTCGAGACAGAGTCCATAGGTGGTAAAAAGTATTTTTGCATTTTTATTGATGATATTACTCGCAAGACTTGGATCTTTATGTTGAAAACAAAAGTTAGATGTTTAAGACCCTTTGAAAATTTCATGAAATGGTGGATAGGGAGACAAAGAGAAAGTTATCATGTCTCTAAACTAATAATGGAGACAAGTACATCACCAATGAATTTGATGGCTACTGTGTTATACATTGCCTAAGACATGAGAAGATAGAATATAGCACCTCACAACACAATAGTGCTACCAAGAGAATGAACAGAGCCATTATGGAAAAGGTTCAGTGTATGCACTGAATGTCTAACCTACCAAAGTCTTCTTCGAGTGAGATGGTTCCAACAATAGTATATGTGATCAGTAGAACTTTTTTGTCCCTTTAAGATCTTGATATTCCCAAGAGAGTGTGAAAAGAGAAGGATCCGACTTATACACATAAGAGGGTGTTCATATGCTTTTAAGCATATAGCAAAGTAGTAGAGATTGAATCTGGATTCGAAGACTACTCCTTGTATATTTATTGGAAATGGAGAAGAGGAGTTTGGATGAGATGGGTGTAGATCTCATCAAAGAAGGCAATATTACTCCTAATAGTTTTCCTTTCGATATTATGAATACTTTTCTTATTTTTACTTCCATTGATCAGTCTATAGGTGAAGAAGGTGAAGGACATGAGTTAATATATGATGGTGATGATAAGGTGTAACTTGATGGAGATGAGCCTTATAAGTCACTTCGTGTGGATGATGTGGAAGAGGTCTATAAGCATAAACTTACTCAAGTGTTGGAAGATGTCCAACTTCAAAGGTCAACTAGAATGAAGAAACCTTCAACTAGATACCCAAGTTTAGAATATCTTCTAATCACTACTGAGGGGAAGCCAAAACATTTTCAAGAAGTTCAGTCACTCAAAGATAAAAACTTTTATCTCAAGTCAACGCAAGAGGAGGTGGATTCATTGGATAAGAATGGTACTAACATATTGACGAAGGTAGTTCTTGAGAGTAAACTTGTGCTTTGTAATAAACTCCTCGAGATGATTTATAAGTGTTTAATGGGGTAGTAAATTTTTCCTCCAAAATGGATTAGATAAGATAATTGTTGTGGGTCTAATCCCCTTTTATAGTTGTTGTTCATCTAAATACAATTAACTTTGGCTCTAAAAATGTTAGATGTCTTTATGGAAAAAGGGACAAAGATCGAGTGGTTTTAAGGTAGAAACTGATGACTGGAAGCGAGCACATGCCCATGTCCAAGTTGCACTAACCATATGGATGAAAGTGTAAACTTCTGTAACCATGTAAAGTTGAATGACGATGTTTAAGGATAGACACGCCTTGTGTCATTTGTGGACATAGTTGTGTCCGCTAACCATGTAAGTCACGAAAAACTGTGTATACCAATGATTTAGAGTTTTGAGGCATAAAAATCAAACAAGGTTACCACACATGGCCATGTGGGCAACTATATGCGGTTTAAAAATTCTTATCTTCTTATATTTAAAATGCTTAAGATAGAAATATATGATGAAATAAGAGTTTTAAAATCTAAATAACAATGTTCAACCAGAATTTTATTGAATTTTGTTCTTTTAGTAGTAATTGGGAATAATATTGGTGTGTGTTTATATATATATATACATCAATTTGTACTAAAACTTAGAAGTTTTTTAAAGATCTAGAAGAGAGATTAATAATAGTTGTTCTATGAGGTGCTTTTGAGTTAAAGTCAATAACTAAAAAACATTAAAACACTTGTACCGTGCTATTTTCGATTTATTGGATCATTCTTATTGGTTAAAAGTCACGTGTTCAACTCATCTTCCAATTAATTTGATCTTTAGGGTGTTATTGCTTGAAATTCAATATAATGTGTATTCCTGTGCATCATAAAGGAAGAAATAGAGGCTAGAAAGAAGTGTCTTTTCAATCAAACAGGTTGGAGATATTTGGACTAGAGAGGGAATGGAAGGTAACGAATGGGTTAGAGCACTCTGTTCCCCTTGGGGCGTTCCAACTTTGTGCCACTCAATTTTGCCTACATATTTGTGTGGACCTTACATAAATATATAAATAAAATTTAATGGAACAGAATAAGAACTGGTTAACCAGAAAAGAGGATCTGTTCGGTAATAAATAATGTTGAAGGCTATGGAACAGCAGTTTTAAACAACAGTTCGAGCCATCCAAGAATCAAAGCTCTTATAGCCTTTTTATGAGATATACGGAAGAATAGTGGACGAGGGAATGGATAAGGAAAAAATTAATCCCATTAATCTTCTTGTTCTTTGGAAACTGTGAATTTCATATGGAAATGCAATCAAGTTTTGTATATATATAATATGTATATTGCATATTTTGCAACTTGTATTTATCTTTGTCTATTTCTCACTGTTCTTTCAAGTGGCAATCGAAATGTAGGCTTTGAATGGCTAGAAATAAATATTTGGAACGGTCCAAGACTCAATTTTGGGCCTTTCTGGCTTCCAAGTGCAGAAGGAATATATAAGCTGTGGCCGACAGTCAGTTTCCGCGGGGAACAAAAAGAAAAACACCATGGCAGCATCATTATATTTTTAGCCAGATACAGTTTATAATGGACTGAGTGGATGTTGTTTGAACAACGATGGATATTGCCTCTGTAATATGGAAACTATTTTTTAAAGTGTTATTCGTGACATAAGTCTTCTAAACGTAGGGATGGTTGGGAAAAAAACATTGTATGAAGATAGTCACTTCATGGTTGCATTTGTATGTGTGGCACATCAGTAAGGACAAAAGCACTTCACCTAATCCTCCGTACAAGCCAGCATGCGAACAATAGAGGAGCTGGGAAGAGTTGTTAATGGATATCTATCTCACTAGCTGTGGTTCCAGGAGCGAGGTATTGAAGTATTGCACCATCTCTGATTGTGTCTAATTACAGTTTAGATTTGATTGGGCACTTAAAGCTGAAAATGGGAGCAAACAGTTAACTGTTGTCTGTCCTCGGGGTCGTGAACTTCCTGTCTTTATTTTCCTATCACTTAATAAAATATGTTATCTTGTCTTATATATAAAATGAAATTATAAAGACAAGAATTAAATTAAAAATAATGCAAATTGATCAGAATTCAGAAGCCTTACTTTTCTTATAGGATAAGGTAGAATCAATGCCCTCCATATTGCAACTAAACAACAGAACAGAGAGAGGTGTCTCGATTACGTGCTTTTCTTAGAAAGAGCATCTCATTAGGTACTTGTTCGTTTAACGTCAACAGTTCTTCCACCATGGACTTAGTACAACTAAGTTCAGTAGACGTGAATTTATAGCCTTGCCTGAAAGCAGAGGTAGCCTCAAAATAAAGGAAATTCGCCTATCAATCGCCGAATTAAACCAAATCAAGAGCAAGAACCGCCCATATAGCTGTAGTACGAGTCATTTCTATAAATGATGTGAAGGATCTACACTATAATGATCGCTTATGTCAGCTTGCTCATCATATAAATTATATCAAGTGCGGAAATCTATCCTCGTAGACTTGGAATCAGTTCAATCCACATCTGGGTTAGGGAACGGAAACTTCATCACATAGTCCGAAATTGACACCATGTTTGTTTCTTTACTGTCCTGCTGGAAATAAGACTGGACGTGGGTATACTGAAGAAATAGTTGTCTGACTCAGCCACTTGCATGCCAACTCTGTTACAGTTCAGCTAAAGCGTGCACACCTAGCTAGTAGTTAGATAAGAAGGCTACAGTCTATACACATAAATTTGTCCATATACAATCATAATTTCGTTGATGGGTATCATTCTTTTTCTCTTTTATCAACCCGTGTGTACTTTGAGGGCCCTTGGAGCTAGTTCATGTTTCTTAGTTCTATGGTAGCCATTTGGCATTGTACTCACAGACTATAGTTGTTGCCTTTTTTGATCTTTTCCTTTTAGGTACTCTAGCTTGTTTTTTCTTGTCCAACATAGCCACAGTTAAAAGAGTCCTAAACGTACAATCTGTTCTTTGACAGACAAGAACTTGAGGTTTTCCAAGCTTTGCCTACCTGAAATGATTTTTGTGGTGGTCCATTAAAATGTACAAGAACTTGTTCTGTCCCGCTTCCTGTAATCAACTTTGATTCATTCCCGTCTTCTGCGTTCGATCATGTCACAACTGTAGATTTTTATTTTTAATAACTGGTACCACAGATCTGAGCAAAGAAAGGGATGTGGTTTCAATGCACGAAAATTATTAATGGTTGAATGACTGAAAAGTAGGTTTCACGCCAAGTCAGTACTTATTAAAAGGTATTGATTTCATTTACATCCAAAACAGTGACTAATTCTTACCCTCTTTTTCTTTCCTCGGTACAGGCCCACAACTAGAAGAACCTGTTCGGTGAAAAGAATGGACTGACTCAGTCTCGCTGTAATCTAACGGTAGACCTTCCATGCGGATCTGATATGTTTCTTGACAGAATCACTGTCCAGGGTCCCGACCAACACAGGCCACGGGTCAATGGACATTCCGAGCAGTTTGTGTAACTGTTCCAACTGTAAACATAATGTAGCGTACTAGAATAAAGGTGTTGCTAAATCAAGATCTTGTGGTCTATTGGGGCATCATTCGGATAGTGCAAGCGCAAATATAAATACAATTATATTAAATTGTAGTATGGGGTTTGAAAAAGGAATTGGCTGGCATTTTCAGCTTGCAGACTTAATGATTATAACAGATTCGCCGTTCAAGATTTGGGTAGAGTCTGTAGTTATGGACGTGGAATATATTGCATTTGCTGCTCTTAATTAAGTGGCAAATTACGAAGCACGCATTATTTGACGTCGACCACAGTCCAAGAAAAACAAGGAGATGAAGGATCTATATTTTTGAGTTTATGATATGGCCTGAAATCCGATACGAGCCCACCAATCAATCCATGTATGTAAACTGCTTGTGATTTAGACGTGGAAATGAAGATCATTTATGCTTCTTTCTTTTTGCAAGTTCCAAAGGATTGGCATCTTTGATGACTTCAGGGAATAGATGCTCAATTCCAGTGACTAATTCCATGAAAGAAAGCGAGGATCAAAAGAACTTGACCAATGTATTTTTGTCATACGGTAGACCCAGTTTCCGGAATTCAAACCAGAAAGTTGATGGGTCTGCATAATCGGAATCAAATCAGTGCTATGTTGTTTAAAGAGAATTGTATAATTGTTTGATAGAGTTTGAAGTGCGGCAGCAGAAAGTAAGTTTATCAAAAGGAAAAAAAAAAAAAAGTCAGAGAGTAAGACTCAAGTAAGCCATAAATGTGTTACCTTCTAAAGTAAACCTTTAACTTCCAGGAAAACAAAATTATATGCATTTTGGTGAATAATGCTAAATAGTGCTTATTTCACGGGAAGATTTTGAGATCTGATCATAATTCAATCATGGGGAACAGTTTGCTTAAACATTTTCCAAACAAGAAATCTTCAGAAAACTACAACCTGGAAACGAAGAAATCCATGGTTTAGTAAGTTGCATAGTTTTTTTATTATTATTTGGATAAAGTTATGGTATGGATTAGATATATTAAACAGAAGAAATGGACTTGTCCAGCGCGATGTGGCCTCTGCAGTTAGTTTCTGATAATGGTCAGTCCATTTGAACTCTGGAGTGCTGCAGCTATCATTGCAGATCTACTTTCCAAGTTTTTTTCCCCGACTTTCAGCAATAAAGCCAAAATCATGCTGGAAAATTAAGAAAGGTAAATGAATAAACAGGAGAAGATGGTCAACTTTAGCAGAATAATTGAAGGCTTAAATCCAAAAAAAAAAAAGGTTTTTCTCTGGGGAAAACTTCTCCGGCAACTGGATAAGGGTAAGATGATACACAACAAAATTAAGAATAAGCCACTGGCTTAATCCTGAAAGGTGTTGCCTGTTGGCAACAACCACTGAAAACTCCCCACCCCATGATGACATGCCTAAACATCTTCACTTGACGCTTTTCCAAAAGGGAACAATTGAAAGGTACAAAAAGAGTTCAAGTGACAAAAAGAGGTCGCAAGGTGTTGGACAGGTTCTTGAGGAGTGCAATTAGTGAAAGAAAAAGTTGGGTAAAACCCTTTTAAATTCTAATCATATAACTTCCATGGTGGAAATAATCATGACTGCCCCAATTAAAAGGCGAAAAGGAGAAGAAAGAAAGGATTAATTAAGGCAGGCACAAATATGGAGCATCACACAGAATTTAATCGTTCAAGATAAAAGTAACTTTTTCAACGAGTAATTGCAGGGTGGTGACAAATAGTATAAGGGAATCATTATCATATAATTATGTTATGATTGGTGCCAAATATCCACTAGAGACGTCAGTGCTTGACAAAGGGCAAATTATTACAAGGTTGTGGGGACGATCCTTGATAAACCTGTCAAGAAATTTTCTATCAATAACTATTTCTGAGGAGCGAAATGTTTCAACTTTTTACAACAATTGTCTTCACTTGAAGAACCAAGTTTGTCCATTTCATAAACATACAAGAGAAGCCCAATAACACTGCAAAAGAGCCTGATATTTCTGAATTGATGGTTTAACCACTTAATCTTGAAGGCAATAGTCACATTTTGATTTTGTTTTAGCACATCAAAAGCTTGAATGACCTGGATGCGAATTTGTCAAGCTCTGTGCTACGACCAAAAAGCAAACAAGGACAGAATAAGAGCACCAAAAAATAAAAGTTGCAGTCCATCTATGGTATTGGTTAGTTGCAGCTCAATCAATCTGGTACTTTTTGAAACACTCATTACCATTTCACCTTGGTGAACTTGGAGCCAGGGTTTACAACTTGAATAATTTCTATCCTGTGAACTGGCAAGTTCAGGACTGGTAAAGTTCAACCAACGAAAGAACTAGAAATGAAGAAGACCAGTCATAAGAAAAAGTACCAAGTATATACAGGTACTGCAAAACACAATGCTGAAAGGAATACAGTACATTCCATCACTCCCACCATTACAAAGAGAGCAAAAAGAAAGAAAAATTTACCCCCGACACTCATTTCAGCATGTAAAAACAGACAAAATGAACATTGTACTTCCAATTGCAGAATCTCCATTAGCTTCCCATAAAAAAATAGAATCACTCACATCTCATCCTAAATCACAATCAACGGGTGCCACAAGATGGATTTTACAGAAACAAACAAAACTAACCATCCTGCTAATGGACCCCCTTGATTTTCATGCTCATTACGCTCTGGGATAATTAAAGCCTCAATACAAGGTCTTTTTGTTCTTTGGAGAGATTAACTGTACATGGAAAGGATTAAATGGAGCAATTTCTAACAAAATGGAGGAAAGTCGTGATCTTTATTTGTTTTTTTTCTTTTCTTTGTTCCTTATTCTTTCTGAAGAACAATTGCCAAAGACTCTTGGCGTCGAAACATCAGATGCCTGGCGATAAAGTCATCCACTGTACGCTGAAACTCCTCCTCACTCAACTCATCTTCTGGACACTGCTTCTCGTCGGCTGATGTCACCATTTTCCGGCACTTCTCCGTCTCCAATCGTCGGAGTTTCTTCTTAACCTTCTCGGAGCTTTTCCTATTCACGTTATCCGACATTGTCCGGCGAAAAACCTTTGGATGGTCTGAATCTGAACCGAAGTAGGACTCAGAACCCGAGGACCAACCCATATCATCAAAATCATTGTTCCTTTCCTCGACACACGTGTTGGTTACGACATTCACCAGAGAGATGATCTCTTTATCCTGGTACAAAGTATCATCTGTCCCAAGAGACAGAGAAAGAGTTGTATGAGAAGGACGATTCTCTGGCAAGGACTTGGGACAACGATGTTCGCTGTTTTTAATGAACTCCTCGTAGAGTTCAGTCTCAGCATTGTTCGCGGCGGGATTCTCGCCACAAAATCTCCTGGACTTTACGAATAGAGTGGCAACAATGGCGTTGCAGAGCATGAAAACAAACAGAGGATTAGAAACAACTCCGGCCACTCTCATGAAAACCTGGCCGGAGATTCTGACGGCGAACGGAACACGAGTAGAGGCCCAAGAGAGAAATAGCAGAGCAAGACAAAACTCAATTACTCGAAACAACCTCTTCAAGTTCGGAAGCTGATTGTAACTTCGCATGGCGTTTGCTTTCTCTGCTTTTACGCTGTCAAAATCGGAAAAATCCATCAAATTCCAGAGATCCAGGAGAGAAAACGAAAAGGGTGGAGCAGGAAAAGTTCAGAGGGTGAGCTTCTCGTGAGAAATGTCGACTATCGTTAGTTTACGGGGAAAATAGAGAGAAAAAGGACAGGAAAATGGAGGAGACAGATAAATGGAATTGTTGAATGTGTAATAACAACTTCAAAGAGAGAACTGAACCCCGCTTGCCCGCAAATCCTTGCCTTTAATAGACTCCTCGCAGCAATGTGTTCTCGAAAAAACATATAAAAATTTGAATTTTTTAATTATCGTATTTGTTCCCAAAACCAAGATGGGGACCATTCTTCAGACAGAGCGTGGATTATAGCTGTTTAAAGTAGCTAACCAATTGACATGCTACGTGGATTATCAAAAATAAAAAATCCTTTTGGAATCATTTTTGAAATAATGAAATTAAAATATAAACAAAATAATGTTACTTTACTGTTTTTACAACTAGAAATTAGAAACATAAAAAAACGATGTCGATGGTATGGAGTCTTTATCTTATGAAGATTTGAAGAGAAATTTAGGTTGGTGGAGGAGTAAATATTAGTGCGTGTGATGGGATAAATAGGGTGTTTTCACGTGAGGGGTGTGGTTTCCTTAGACCCTAGACCCTGCACTTCTGCTAATGCTTACAGCTTTCTGTTCCGTCCACTTGCTTTGCTTGATCGAAATTATTTCTACACACGACAGAGGGCATCTCTTACCTATTCATTTCTTTTGAGATGGTACAAGTCAGGCCTCGGTGATTTTCTTTTTTCTTTTTTCCTTGTGTCTATAATTTCAAAGTTTTACCCTTTCCATTGTGTTCCCACATTTCAAATTTAAGCTTGGTCCAAAGTATGATCGGTTTACCATACATCATATCATATGCTCCTAATAATTGAGTGGAAGGACCCTTTAGTTGAGATTCAGTGGGACTTCTTTACTTGTCTCAGTCTCAAAACTCAAAAGTTGTATTATTAGGAAAGGAGGAATATCATATATTTTATATCATCTCGAAAACTAACTTAAAGTTTAATGATGACAAGCGCAATTAATATCTCTCCAAATAGAACTTAATGGTATGATCTATCTATAAGCACAAGCGAATGGAATTTTCTTTACCCAAAAAAAAAAAAAGAAGAAGAAGAAGGCACTGATCCACAAGTGGTACATGTAATATGAGAAATGTTAGTTCACCGAATTCTGTAGATTTTTGACACGGAGATAGCGAAAGAGTACTTAACAAGTAAAATTAGAAGCATATGAAGTGTGAGAGAGAGAGTGCAGCATGCATGCGTGCACAAACTTCCTCGTGCAAACTCAAGGATCGCTGTCCGTACAGTTCAGCAATTGGTTACTGTTCTCACGTGGCTCTGAAAAACTTGCTGTACTAATCCTAACAGCAATAAGATCATTTTGTTTGACGGGGTTAAAATATATTGTATATTATACAATTTTCATATTTCCTTGTTAGGGAACAGAACGTTTTTACTATTAGAGAAAAGGGACTTGTCTGTTGTCAGACGGGCTATTGTGTGTGACCTTAATTTCTTACACAAGTTCTTTACAGAGTTCCGAGGCAGGGAGCCAGGACTTATTTCGGCCTTATATTATAATATATTTAAAATATTTATTTGAAAATTTTAAATACGATTCTTCTCTTTGTATGGAAAAGATAATAATGAATAATGTGAGTTCTTTGAGGAGAACCAACAAAAAAGTTTGCTGAAATTGAAGTTTAACTACATAATGTTATTCAAACTTCTTGCAAGATGTACATTTCTCAGTGTGTTTTACCAGTTCCTGGAAAACAAAAATGAAAGTGAAACAACCAACGACCTGCGGAGCAGGAATTGTGGTCCATGGGGTATTTGAGAACTTGGATTCACTTTGCTGCAATTCGGCCCACCGTCTGTCTGTGAGTTCTGTGACTGAAGTTTCTAAAATAAGACTTACAAGATTGGTCTCATGGTCTGTGTTTCTTTTTTCTGCAACTCTGGCCCCTCACTGCACATACATGTCAGATTGGAGATTTTTTAGTTTCATGGACGTGTCTTGACCGTCTCTTTCTCCAAGATACCAACGCCTCCCTCTCCAACCCATCTCCTCCGTACATGTGTCGCAACCCCTTCATCTGTTTGGACCCCTACCCCTGCGATGAATCTCATGTTTCACCCTACTATCAATGCTCTCCGCGATCTGTCCTCATTCTTTGTAATCTTTCATTTGTTCAAGTGTTTAATCGGTTATTTTCCTCAAAGAAACCCTTTACAAGTAATTTCAATAGGTAATCGAAGGATTACATCTTGAATGAATCCTAAAGGAAACGAAGAGTGATGATAGGTTCAAATCTTGATAGATGAGAATAAAATATTTGACAAATAAAAAAGTGATTACTTGACCTCCAAATGAATTCTTTTGTATTCTAAAAAAGGATAAACAGCTAGATATCTAGATGTAGAATTTATGGTCAAAAGATGGTTTTAAGTAAAATGTATATCTAGTTAGTATTAATTTGTGCACTGATGTTCCTTATAAAGTTTTTTTTTTCTCAATCACATTTAATTTAAACACGATAGACACCTAATTTGCAATATGCTGCTTCCTAGCTTTATTCTTTGCTCCTTTTCATGTACGTTTTGCTTCAATTATCAAATGCATTTGCTGCATTATTAACATTATCCTGAAAGAAGAAACAACATATTAGAGGTTAATAAGGTGCTAGTCTAGTGGTGGAAGTTTGTTTCCAAAGAATTTGCAGCCGACTAAAGTTCCTTGCTTCTGGCGTGGAAATTGATCTACTTGATCCTGATTTTCACACAAGGGTCTTGATTGCCTTTAAAGGCCTTGTAGATTATGTGTAAAGTAAGCTCGAGATATTGTTAACTTTGGGTGTGCGCTCGTGCCAAAATCAGCTCCATGAAAACTAATGACATTGACCTCTTACTGCTTTTCTCTGGCATTGGACCTCTTATCCCATTGGAGTCGCTCGAAATTGGAAATATTCTTTTGGGTTATATCTTATTCATTCATACGCGGTTTGAGCGACAAAGAATCAATCCGAATGGAATCATCAACGTCGTGAGGTATTGCTCTTTACTCTTTTAGCTATATCAGTGGTCAGTATTTGCATTTGTTCTTTTTTATAATGTAAAAACCCACAATAGACATATTCAAGTGTGTATACAGATCAAAATTTTGAGAGCACAGAAAATTTTATAAAGCTCGCTTGCATCAAGTTTGTAGATATTGAAAAGAATGATTTCTGAAAACGTCAATCTAAGTATTCAAACTGATGACTTCTGACACCAAAGGCTCTTTGACTATATGCATATATTGTACTATTCATTATATCGTTTTTGATGAGTTAAAAGACATCATACCCACCACGGGAACATATAGGGATTTCCTGTATTTAAGGTTCTGAGCTATATGTATGAGCTCATTATTGACATTTTTCGACGTTGTCAGGTGTGTATGAATGGGAAAATGAGCGGGTTAACACTTTCGGGAAAAGGAGTAATGCATGTGAATAAAGCAAATCTCAGGCCTACTTTGAGCCAGGCCCATGGAGTTATATTTCCAAACTTTGCCTTCCCTAGATTAAGAAGGATGGTGGCCTACCCGAAAGCTGAAGCCTATGACAAATAGGCCAGTCCAAGACCAAAGAATTGATGCCGAGCACGGTGGCCATCATCAGATCGGCTGCCTAATTCCTGCTGCCTTGAGTGAGTTGGAGATGTATAAAATAAGAGACACAAGTCGTATCGTATAGTTAATATGACCTCAAAGGCCAAATTCATTAGTCTAAAAGAAAAGGTCAAATGACTTTTTTCTTTTCTTAAAATCAGGATTCAAGTTTTGGTAAAGCCCAGAGGCTTCCCAAAGTTTTGGAAAAGCAAAAAGGATCTATTCACGTAATCGTACGTCCTTTTAGAGTCATGAACAAAATTTGGTTCTGGTCGGGCCGGTCGTGCTGGGCCCGAACTCAGTCGTAATGACCCACAGGCCAATCGGTCCAATCTTCAAAGATCAGTCTCATACCCATTGGCCATTCCGAGCCCAG
>JAOTAY010000189.1:25215168-25231192 GCA_025629805.1 Erythroxylum baracoense
TAACTATTCATTAATTAAAATATTATTATTAATTAATTAATTGTAATATAATTAATTAAAATATAATTCACTCATTAACTAAAATATTGTAATTAATTAATAATTATATTTTAATTAAATATAATGTAATTAAATAAATAATAATACCATTTTAATTAATTAATTATAATATTTTAATTAATGAATATGTTAAAAAAATCTTACAAGTTAGATATTCTAGTGGAGGGAGGACATTTTTGAAATTTCTTTATATCTTTTGTTTCCGTCCGCAGGATGAGAAATATTGTACCACAGTTTTGAAAGGAATAAAAATTTTTTGTCTTTATCTTCTGAAGACGGAACAAAAATAAGTAAAGACAATAAATAAACACTAAAAAGTACAGAACTTTTATGTCCTTGTTATCCGTCCTTACTTGTGAGGGACGGCAAGCAAACATTTCGGAAGTATATTATAAGTCTTAAACTTTAACTCAAAGGTCTTTTAGCACTGTGTGTGGTGTTGGCAACTTAGCATTGGTCAGGTACCAAATCCTTATTTGGATTTTCAAGAGTGCCGTCTGTCATAAAATTTTTTCGCCAATTGGAAAGGAAAATTCAACAACCACCAATCCGTATTTATTTTACACGTTTGACATGTGTTAATAGAAGCCACGAAACCTGTCTGTGCTACTCATGTCTTGGGGTTCTGCTTTCGTGGTAAACTACAGCCAAAATGTTGGTAACACGGCTGTTTTTCACTCACCCACCTTGAAATTTCATCTTTCTCGATCTTCCAAGCGTGATAAAGAGAGACCTAGTTTAAATATCCGCTTCCCAGCTTCAAAATCGACTTCTTCTGGTGGCTTTGGTTCAAAGAAAGCTGCTTTCTTGTCGCTCAAAATGACTGAGTTGGTCAAGGTGTCTGCTTTTAGCGATAGAGACAGTGAGGAAAATGTGGGGTTTTTCCAACATGAAGCAGCTGTTAATGGAGTAACTCAGTTCCGTTCACAATTGATGGCTTTGGGACTTGAAGCCACGCTCAATCGTCTGGTATTGTTCTTCTCTTTGCATTGGGTAGCTATTTTTATTTAGAATTTGATTTCTAGTAACGTTGAATTTCGTTGGCTGAGATGGAAATGAAAGTTTATAGAGACTTTCCTTGGATAGGAGTTTCTTATTTTGGAGGATTTAATTTTGAACTTGGTTCTAAAATTTAAGTCTATCTGTAACTTTGTTCTTAGGAATTGTGTGTTCAAGGGTGATGGCACCCGTATCTCTCAACTAAATACAGTATCAGGCTTAATGTGTAGAAAATTCGGAACCTTTCTTTCTTCAGATGGAAACTTAAATCCTATACAACTTTAGACTCATCCCCATCCAACCCATAAATTTTGTTTGGTCCTTCAGACGTTACATTTATACAACTGCATTATTTGATTTAGGGAAATCACTCCACTGAGTTAATTATTAAGGCTAGTGTTTCTTAAACCTGCAACAAGATTTGAGTGACAATGTTATCCCAACTTGTTTGGTATGTTTTATCTGTTGACGTGTTTTTTTTTTTTTCCCCTCTTTTCTTCATTGAATACGTTAAATCTTTAGATTACAATCTTTGTTTTCTTTCTGGAATACTATTTCTTGTAGAGCAAGTGGCTTGTAGCTGCCATTTTTGGTGCTATTGTTATCTGGAGGCATGATGCTGAAGCCTTGTGGGCTACTATGGGATCTGTTTTAAATACTTTCCTCTCAGTTATACTCAAACGGATTCTGAACCAGGACAGACCTTTTCCAACATCCAGATCTGACCCTGGGATGCCATCTTCACATGCACAATCCATCTTCTATATCATCATATTTGTCATTTTGTCAAGTAATTCTTTTGCTCTTATCTTTTCGCGCTACGAGACATATGCAGATTTATATCCTCATGAAGTGAAGTTTTTGGCCCTATAAAACTCTTCAATTAAAATGTTTACACTAAATTGAATATTTTTATCACGCTCTACATTCAATGTGCCACAGTTTTACCTAAATGCACGGAATGCAAAGGATTACTTGGAACAAGCTACAGCTATTTCAACAAAAATTGTTTTAATGTTTTATGTAGAAAGGAATTTGGATTAATCCATAGCTTGTGAACCGAAAATTTGAATTTTATGTTACATAGAATGCAACTTTCTGTTGCATCAAATCAATGTCACATTCAATGTTTCATTTTAAAATGGATTGACAACTGCATGTGGAATGTCAATGCCTGGCATTTATTTTCAGTGAATTTGGATAGGTATGGGGAGATGAAACCAATCCGTGAACCCTGAACTATTTGTGCTTCTAGGCACGGGTTCTTGCATACAGATCAGGGCTAGTAACCACAGTCATCTTCTTGTTACCAGATGGTTACTCGCAATGATTCATGTCATTACGCACGTCTATATCTGATGATCTTTTAGGTGCAAGTGTTGATTAGTTCCTTAAAGCATACTAAAGTTGTACTGACTTTCCTTTTACAATTTTGTCTGGCTGCATCTTATGCTGTGTCAGCCGTGCAATGCCTGGGAGTGAATGAGTTGACGTTGGTTCTCAGTGCTGTGACAGTTGCCTTTGGCTCATATCTTGTAAGTACTACAGAGGAATCCATGCTTGGGCAAGTTCTTTCAGTTTTGCCCAAAAGCAATTAGGAATAATGAAACCGAAGCGTTTGCCATTGTCAGCAATATACAATTTGTAATAGTTCCTTATAATTTTTACTTCAAGGCAGTTTATTGTACTCTCAGGGCCAAGGGAGTGAAATTCTTGGCTAAATAATGACGATAAATCCTAATAACCTGAAATGGACATCTTGCTAATATTTTCTTTTTCTAACTTCCCTCTGTTGCAGGCGTGGCTACGAGTCTCACAACAACTTCATACAATTAGTCAAGTGTTCGTTGGTGCAGCTGTAGGATCTTGTTTTTCTATTTTGTGGTTATGGCTATGGAATGATTTTGTGCTGAAAGCATTTATTTCTTCTTTGTGGGTTCGCATAATTGTTGTTACGGGGGCTGTTGGATTCTGCGTTTGTTTTCTTGTGTATGCGATCCGTGATTGGCTCAACGATGATTGACAAACCTTATTAAAGATTGACAGATTTATAACTGATAGATTTGTAAAGTTTCAAAATGACTGATAAGTTATTGCTTTTGCAGGTAATTTAGAACGCATAAAAAAAATGTAATATGAAAAGGTGGCTTATATGGTTAGATTCGGGTCAGAGGTTGCCCATAATGTGGTAAACCTTGTGCAAGTGATGTACACTAACGAGTATGAATGTGCTGTACTAATAGCGATATCTCAAATCTTATTAGTCACATACTGCTAACAACTAATCGTCAATTTCTTTTACTCTGAGAATAAGGTAGCTGCTGGTGGTTGTGGAGTTAATGCCCTCTTGTTCTTTACTTAGCAGTCTTAAAGTACCTAACAATCAAAGCTTCGCAGAATATCTTAGCCTCTCAGTAGACTTTCCATGTCCAGTGGACATCCTGAATTAATGTTAATCCGGATTTCCATGGCTGAACTAGTCATGTTTAGGGCTAATGCTGCAACTGTCCTTGTAATGAGTAATTTGTGACCTTCAAACTACCAAGCATCAACAAAGTTATTAGTAGGGAAAGAGATTGACTAGTTATCTTTATCTGTCAAATGACAAGGAATTACCTGAAAAATGAAAATTCTGAAGGGGTACAATCTAAGAGGAAGATGCAGATGGAACGCGAAACAAGACAACTATTCAGCTTTTGCATAGTCCAATCCAATGTACAATTTACCTTTCTATAACTTGATGACAGCCTTTATTCTGATGAGAGGCATATATCCTAGAGGTAAAGATCTCCCGTGAAAACATGCCCTACATTTATTTAAATTTGCCCTCCAACAAGCCTCAAGACAGTAAGCCTCCACTATATCTGATATAACCTAGGTAAGTGTCATGCAATTGCAATCATGTTCTCTTTGTTCACCTCAGACAATATAAGGAAGAGGTCATAATCTTAGGAGTGGGAGCAAGCCCTTCATATAAAGTCATAAACGCCAACAAGGCAAGTCTTTCGTAGCTACATTCAGCTCCTGTAACAAGGATATGAAGGGAGAGCATTGTAGCTCCTGTAACAAGGATATGAAGGGAGAGCATTAGACGCATAATTTTAGTGGTATAAAACTGGTTAACGAATGAATGACAGCTTAACCTACCTTTAGCAAAATATGATTGAACTGGAATGCTATGCTTCGGGAACTAGGCCTAAAATGCATTTAAACTCTTGAAGCGGATAGCAGACAATACTGGCCGAAGGCTGGAAGCCCTGTAGTGTAGAGGAATTGCATGGATTCAAATTCACAACTTCATCCTAGAAATCATCCACCTCATACTAATTAATCACAAATGTTGACGTATCATTGTTCAACGTTTCTTCAAGCTTTTAAAAGTAGTTACCAACTTTGGGTGGATTTCCCATTTGGCTTAAGCATGCTGTCGAATGCACCTCCTTTTTTTTTTTTGTGGCAACAGGATGACCTGAACTTGAGTGTTGGAGAAAGGTAGCAAATGCCACTTGAGCTAAGGCTCATTGGCGCAAAAGCACTTGTATGCCAAGCTACAAAGAAGATGAATCTCCAACTGAATATTGTCCCATCCATGGTGATATCTTCCTGTGAATACAAAAACTGATCTTCAAATGAATCCAGTGATCTGGTAATGAAATACTATTTTGCCTAGCTAATCTTCAATATAATTTAGAAAATACTCAATCTCCTTGTTGGCCATATCTGACCCAGAGCCCACAAAGTCCAACATGTCATATATATCCTCCTCCTCTGGATGAGATCGATCACCAGACATAAAGACAAAAAGTTGATTCTTTACCTTAATCCAGGACCATCCTGGCTCTTTAATTACACCCTTCAATCTCATCCCTTTTCTTGTATCAGCTGCTTCTCTCCACCTTCCTTTGGCAGCATACAGGTTAGCCAAGGTAATGTGTGCCCCTGCACAATTTGGATCCAGCTCAAGAATCTTCTCTGCAGCATGTCTTCCACGATCAACATCACCATGTTCCCTACATGCCCTGAGAAGTGCTGACCAACTAACATTATCCTGTTGACATGGCGTGCTTTGGATCATGTTTTCTGCCTCACTTAACCGTCCAGCTCGACAAAGAAGATCAATCATGCAGCCATAATGTTGATTGGAAGGATGAATCCTGTACTCTTCGCTCATTAAATTAAAGTAGTGGTAACCCAAATCAACCAGTCCAGCATGGCTGCAAGCAGTGAGAACACCTAAGAACGTGACTGAATCTGGTCTCAAACTAGCCTCGGGAATCCTCTGAAACAAATCAATGGCTTGATTGCTGTACCCATGCTCAGCATAACCATTAATCAGTGCTGTCCATGATACAATATCATTGTTTTCTCCCTCCTCAAAGACTTTCAAAGCTTCCTTAATGTTACCACATTTTGAATACATGTTAATCAGTGAACTTTGAATCAGAGAAGTCTGTTCTAACCCAACACAAAAAACATGGGCATGGAGTTGCTTCCCTTGATCAGGAATTGCCATGTTACCACAAAGACTGAGAACACTAGAAAAGGCAAAGTCATTTGGTCTTGGCCCTTCATTTCTCATCCGAGACAGATACTGGAAAGCTTCCTCTGCATAGCCTCCTTGAGAACACCCTGTAATCATAGTGCTCCATGAAACTATATCTCTTTGAGTCAACCCTTCAAAGACCATAGAAGCCAAGGTTAGCATACCACATTTTGCATACATGGTCATGATTGAATTAGCAACTGAAAGATAATCCACAAGACCAAGGCGTAGAATATGGGCATGTAATTGTACACCCCATTCAATCCTCCCCATATTGGCACAACCAGAAATAACTGCTGCAAAAGTGAACTCATTGGGATTTACACCCGTTTCTAGCATTGTTTTAAATGATTTAACAGCATTTACCTCTTGACCAGTCTGAACATACGTTGTTATACACGTTGTCCATGAAACCACACCCTTGATGCTCATATTTTCGAACAAACGAGAACCGTAGTCAAACTTTCCACATTTGTTATACATAGTAACAAGAGTATTAGCCACAAACGAGCTTTCATGAACCCCTCCCTTTATGGTTTGAGAATGAATTTCCCTTCCATGATCCAAAGCACCAGAATCGGCACAGGCCTTTAATGCAATAGCAAAACAATACGAATCGCACACAACTTTTGATCTCAACATATCAGAGAAGTAAAACAAGCTCTCTTTGTAACGACCAACACGGACAAGCCCGGTAATTATAGCTGTCCATGATACAACATTCTTTAGAGGCATCTCCTCAAAGATCTTGCAACCATGTTCAACTTTGCCAATTTTCATGTACATATCCAAAAGCGCACTACCGACAAAAACTGAGTCGACAAAGTTGCTTTTAACCGTATACCCATGTAACGATCCTCCGAAACCAACATTCAAATCAAGGCCGCAAGCCTTGGAAGCAACGCTAAGTATAAAAGGGTCCATACGAACTCCAGGCAGAACCCACATCTTCGAAAACAAAGCCAACGCCTCAACAGCGTCCGAGGCATTCACATAACCAGTAATCATCGTGGTCCATGAAATCTCGTCTCTAAGAGACATTGTATCAAACACCTTACGAGCTTCAAACAATCGACCGGTTTTAACCAATTCCTTGAGTTCGGAATTCACTTGGAACACATTCACGGGATAAGCGAGCTGGGTTTTCCATGTTAAGTTATTTGATGCCTTCCGAGACGAGAACGCGACGTGTTTGTTCTCTGTGAAAGCTGTGCTTGCGACGGTACACAGTCGCGTGAAACTAGGCCTAATCATACTTGCGAAAGAGCCATTTCATGGCTGCTCGTGAACGTTTTTGTTTGAGACGAGTTTGCGCGAGTCCAGTATTGGCCCAACCCAAAACTTTCTCCAATGTTCGTCTGGGAATCTAAATTTTTTTATTTATATTGAAAATTATTTACGAGACCTGATCATTATTTAATAATAATTATTATTATTTATAAAAAATAATATGCTCAATATTTATATCCTGGCTATCATCAGCCTCGGTCACAGCCACCATCAGTTTAAGCTCCATTCTCCAACTTCTTAGCCTCAATCTCTTTCTCCTTCATGTCCAAAAATTGGAAGAAATTCTAGAGTGCAACTTCATGGCCCTTGCGCTTTTTCATCATAAGTTGCCCAGCTGGAGCCAACTGGTCCTTTCAAGCTCTATGCATGCAACTAAAGACGGCATGGTCCTTGATTCCAAGGTATGAAGCTGCAAGTTTCTTGAACATACCGGCGACCAATATCCCAGGTAAATGTGATAGTCCATGCGTCCGGGACGTAACAAAGCTGGGTCCAACTTGTCTTTATGATTGGTTGTGAAGATTATGATCCTTTCGTTTGCACTACTCAACCATCGGCCATCAATGAAGTTTAGCAGCGCTGAGAGTGTAATCTGCGTTTGGTAAACATTGTAATGTAAATATCGTCTATTCATGGTTATATCTAAGCTCAACATGAATTAATTTCACGTATTTAAGATATATAACTTGGAAAAGGAATTGCTTACCCCTTCTGTTTTAGGCTTCAAATCTAAGAAACACGGACACGAATACGGGGACACACCAACTTCTAAAATTTGGTGGACACGGACGGCATATATATATATATATGATGTATATTGATTGATGTGTTTCAAGACTTCCAACATCTTGATAGTTCATACATATTTAGTACTTTATAAGCCCCTCTAAAAAAACATGGAGCATATATTCCATTAAGCAATTTGTCTACAATCTCCTATCCAAAAGTAGAATTAGTCATTCACAGGGGTTTTTACAACCGAAAAATCTAACTAAAATATCTACCTTTTAATCACTTTGCTCTCAAACATTGGCATTGCTTTCATCAGCAAATGTTTTGATAGTTGTCTAGCAATTAAATGTGTTTGCATAGTTGGCTCTAACTTTTGATGTCGTTTTATCAACCAAATCTTCAGCCGTGTCTGAGTCGTCTCCAGATGTGTCCGAGTCGTGTCTGAGCCAAATAAAATTATTTTTTAATTTCGACACGTATGGACACGTGTTCACCGCATGTCGGGTGGGTGTCCGTGTCGGACACGTGTTTGACACGCAAACTCGGCTCCATTTTGCCTTGTCCGTGCTACATAGCTTCAAATCATTTGGTTGTTCATAGTTGTCATCATAACCCGAAGATTCTTCACGGTCTCGACGCTGTAAACTTATCTTCAAACTGCAATCGATGTCCTTAATGTGGATAATGGAACGACTCGTGGTGGATATGACTATTTTCTTGAGTTGAGCGTTGTTTTTCACAGTCTGGAGTTGGACATCATAAATACCGTATCTAAGGTGATTAGCAATGGCAGCAACAAGCGATGATTTTCCAGTTCCTGGTGGACCATATAGGAGATACCCACGTTTCCAAGCGCAGCCAACGCTATGGAATAGTCCTTACTGCTCTTAAACATGTTAAGATCATCTATTATGTACTGCTTGAAGTCAGGATCAATGGCTAAGGTTTTAAAGGTTGACAGATAAGTAAACCCTGTGGATTCCCAAGAATCTGCTTTCTGATTATAACTGGAGATTTGGATTATATCTGATAAATACCCAAAAACATATTGATGGGTTTGGACGTGACAGAGCAATGGGTTTGGGCGTGACAGAGTAACCATAGGCCACAGCATCAGGCTCCTATTGTTCTACTGTTGTCATTTTGTGTTAATCCATTTTATGTTACCGTTTTGTCTTTTTCTATTTTGTCTTTTTCTTCCTTTCACCACGTATGTGGTATTGTACAGCTAGCACTTTACAGATTTGTTAGTTAAAATTTTCCCTTGATTCTAGGAGACACAACCAATAGGAGAAGCGTTAGAGTTATATAAATATGATCCTGTAAATACAATATGAGATTGAATAAAATTATTCCTTCAAATTCTACTGTCTTTCTTCTACCTTTTCTATCATGGTATCAGAGCCACCTCTCTGATTCCTCAATCTTAACCTACAATGTCTAATACCATTGACAACAGTGGCTCCAGTGCCACGAATTGACCAACAAAAAATGACTATGAGCCTTACTCAGTTACCAACATTGAAAATCCTGGTGTTATGCTTGTCACTACACCCTTCAATGGCAACAACTACATTACCTGGAGCAAATCCATGACTATAGCCTTATGTGCTAAGGACAAGTTGCTCTTCATCGATGGAACCTGCACTATGCCCACAGAAGATGCAGTCTTGTTAGCAAAATGGAAGAGAGTACATATCATGGTAAAATCATGGATTATCAATGCCATGATTAAAGAACTAGGTGATGCCTTTTTGTCTTTCACTACTGCTAGAGAACTTTGGGTAGAATTACAAGAGAGGTTTGGTGAAGCTAATGGGCCATTGTTATACCAAATAGAGAGGGAAATAAGTTCTCTTAAACAAAGCACTTTAACAATGTCTGCATATTACACTAAGCTAAAAAAATTGTGGGATGACTTATCCAGTCTAAGTCCTATTCCTATGTGTACTTGTGACGCTTCAAGGGCCATCACTACCAAAGAAAATGCTCACAGGCTTGTACAATTTCTAATGGGTCTTAATGATGAGTTCGAGCATGTGGTTAATCAAATCATGTTAATGGAGCCATTACCTACTATGAATAAAGCTTTTTCTATGCTACAAACTGTTGAAAGATAAAAAGTAGTAAATGTTACTATAGACAGCACTCCTAACATAGCAATGCTAGCTAAACAGTCCAATAGCTTGAAGAAAAGTGGAAGAAATAACAACAATTCTAGCAAAGGGCCCTACCTCAAGAATGAAGATAAGTACTGTAAGAAATGCAAAAAGAATGGGCATACCTTGGAGACTTGCTTCAAGATTCATGGATCCCTGACTGGTACAAGGAACTTACTGCAAAGAGGGAGAAAGGGAAAGCAAACATGGCTCAAATAGCTAATAGTCCTGCAGAGATAACACAAGAGCATAATAAAGAGAAGCCATGTAATGCACAAATATCTCCTAGTCTTGCTAATTTCATTCAACAAGAGATAGGTAAAGCTATCAAAGGCAAAGCTGCAGGGGAGGTAAAATTTTCAGGGTATCAAAACTATGCAGGTAATGTTTCACACTCTGTGAACATAGTATTCAATTATACCGATTCTTAGCATATTGATTTTGGTGCCTCTACACATATGACGGCAGACCTTAGTCAATGCACTAAATATGTGGTTAACAATGTATATGATCCTGTGACTCTACCTTATGGGACTAAGCAAGAGGTTGCTCATATTGGTCAGTCACATATAGGGGATAAAATTTCCCTCAATGAAATCCTACATATACCTAATTTTTCAAGAATCTATTGTCTATCAATAAATTCACTACTCATAATGAAGTTGCTGCAGTTTTCCTCTCTAACAAGTTGTTTTTGTAGGACCTTTGGATTAATGATGTTATAGCTATTGTCAAGGCAGTGAATGGATTGTATGAGCTAAACACAGAGACTTTCCTAACCCCAAATAGCCTAAAAGGTCCTTCTTTAGAGTTATACAAGGCTGAGAATGTTGCTTTTAATGTTTCAGTACCATTTGATTTGTGGGATTCTAAAATAGGGCATGTATCCAAGAAAAAATTAAAGCATATTAATGAGATAAATGTTTCTGTCCCTACTAAATATGAATGTCAAGTGTGTCCTCTAGCCAAACAACACAAAAAGCCTTTCCTTACGCATAAAATACATACAATTAGACCTTTCGAAGTCATTCATATGGATTTATGGGGGCCTTACAGTGTTTCTACTATAGGTGATTCACATTATTTTCTTACAATTGTAGACGAGTTCACTAGAGCTACTTGGACCTTTATACTAAGACACAAATACCAAACACCACAAACCATTGTGCAGTTTCTTAGAAATATTGAGAGACAGTTCAACACTAGAATATTAAAAATACAAACTGATAATGGGAAGGAGTTCATCAATCAAGAATGTACCAAAATTTTTACAAAATGGAAATTTAGCACCAAAAGAGTAGCCCCTATACACCATAACAAAATGGTGTGGTGGAAATCAAGCACAAACATTTACTTCATATCACTAGAGCCTTACTTTTTAAAGATAAATTACCTAGAGGATATTGGGGAGAGGCCCTATTAACAGCTACATACCTCATCAACCGAATCCCAACCAAAATCCTGGGGTGGGTGAGTCCTTTTGAGAAATTGCACAATAGAAAACCTAACTATGAACACCTAAACTTGCCTTTGCTTTGCCTTAGACAAAACTCCAAATAAAACAAAACTAGATCCTAGGTCAAAAAGGTGCATTTTCCTTAGGTATATGCCAGATTATAAGGCCTATAGAGTCACAGATTTGGATACTAAAACAGTATTCGTGTCAAGAAATGTTGTGTTCTATGAAAGTGACTTCCCATTTGTAGAAAATGTTACAAGCACTAAACAAAACCTAGAACCTTTGTTCACAAGTACTTTAACCAATATAGACAAAGAATATCCTACACAAACACCTACCATGACAACCACACAACTTATCGAGCAATGTGACAACAATTCATAACAAATTTCCCACACACCTAACTATGCCTTACCAAACAGCCCACCAGACCAAAATGCATTACCTATTGCTCCCACACAAAGGAAAAGCAACAGAATACATATAACTCCTAAATACCTATGAGATTATGTCCTTCACACCATAGCACATCAGTCCATTCACTCTCTTGATGATAACAATGTAGCATTACAAGTTTGTTGTCCTGTAGGAACAAATGAAGAAAGGTTAAGAGTGTTGAACATCTAACACAGCAACGATTACAGTAGTTTTATAAGTAATGTTTCTGAAATTTTTGAGCCTTTATCCTATGAAACTGCAAGTAAAAATGAAAAATAGGTAGAGTCTATGAATGAGCAACTATTTGTAGAGAAAAATGAAACTTGGAAACTTACATAGTTACCTAAAGGAAATAAGGCCATAGCCTCGAAATGGGTACATAAAGTGAAGCACAATCCAGATGGCACACTGGATAAATTGAAATCCAGACTTATGGTAAAAGGTTTTATCCAAAAGGAAGGAGTTGATTACTTAGAAGTCTTCTCTCCAGTGGAAAAGGTTGTGACTATAAGGATGTTCTTGGCCATTACTGCCTCTAAGCAATGGCCAATCCATCAATGTGACATTAATAATGCTTTTCTTTATGGATACCTAAAAGAGGAGCTATATATGCTACCCCCCGCAAAGCTATACTAAAGCTAAGAAAGGACAGGTATGCAGGCCAATCGAATCCATCTATGGTTTAAAACAGGCGGGTAGGCAGTAGAATAAAGAGTTATCTTCAAAAGTACACTCAATACAGTTCACTAAATTAAAAGCAAATCACTGCCTATACATTAAGGGCACAGGAGATGACTTCATGGCAGTAATCATCGATGTGGATGATATTTTAATGACAGGTGCTAATGAAGAACAAATGGAATCAGTGAAGAGGGCATTGAATGTAGAATTCACAATCAAGGATCTGGGATATGCAAAATTTTTCTTTGGAATCGAAATAGTAAGAGCAAAAGATGGGATGATACTTACTCAGGGCAAATACATCAGAGATATTTTGCAAGAAACCAATTTATTGGACTGTACATCTTGCGCAACACTCATCATCCCTAGAATAAAATTAACCATTGAAGAAGGTGAGCTACTAGATAAACCAGAAATATACAGAAGATTAGTGGGAAGATTACAATACTTAAGCTTCATTAGGCCTGATATTACATACGTGACACAACAACTAAGCCAGTTCATGAGCAACCCTAGACTACCACATTGGGAAGCAGCTAAACGAGTACTAAAATACCTTAAGGGAACCAAAATCTAAGGATTTTTTATGAAGCAAATGAAAGCCCTCACCTTGTAGCTTATTCTGACTCAGATTGGGGAAGTTGCGTCTTCTCCAGGCACTCCTTAACAGGCTTCTGTGTGTTCCTCGGGAAGCCTCCGATCTCTTGGAAAATAAAGAAACAAACAATAGTGAGTCGTTCGTCAGTTGAATCGGAGTACAGAAGCTGAGCCTCAACAACTTGTGAATTGAAATGGATAGCACAATTACTTCAAACCTTTAGGATTAAGATTCAAGAACCCATACCTCTATATTGTGACAATCAAACTGCCATCTACATCTAAAAAAACCCCGTCTTTTATAAGAGGACGAAGCACCTTGAGATTGATCTCCATCTGGTTCAAGATTGCGTGAGTTTAAGGTTTCTTGAGCTAAGACTCGTGAACATAAAGGAACAGCTTGTAGATTTATTCATAAGGCATTGTGCGCACGCGTGTTTTTGGGTCTCATTAACAAGTTCGGAGTCATTGGTCTTCGATCGAACCTCCGACTTGAAGGGCGGGTGATAAAACACCTAAAAACATATTAATGGGTTTGGACGTGACAGAGCAATGGGTTTGGGAGTGACAGAGCAACCACAGGCCACAGCATCGGGCTCCTATTGTTATACTGTTTTCATGTTGTGATAATTCATTTTATGTTACTGTTTTGTCTTTTTCTATTTTGTCTTTTTCTACCCTTCACCACATATGTGGTATTATATAGCTAGCACTTTACAAATTTGTTAGTTAGAATTTTCCCTTGAATCTAGGAGACACAACCAATAGGAGAATAATTGGAGTTGTATAAATATGGTCCTGTAAATACAATACGAGATTGAATAAAATTATTCCTTCAAATTCTATTGTCTTTCTTCTACCTTTTCTATCAATATCCTTCTAAGATATCCTCTGCAGACCTATGCACCACTATGTCTTTGTCCTCCTTCCTGTAGATTAGCTCGAAGTATCTCTTAGTTCGGATAGGAAAACCACTATTTTTGGCTTCTTTTACGTGCATGGTCCACTCCAATTACATGCCCTCAAGCACATCGACGATCTTGCGATCAGTAGCAATGCAAACTGTTGGTGATCTGGTGGGGTTGTTATAGTCATTGTGACCGAGAGAGAGGGTGTTGGTGGCAGTACCAACTCGGGTTGGCAAGTATACCTGAGCAGCACAATATGTCTCATTTTCACTATAATCCTAATACTGCTCAATCACAAATGTCATATACGAAGAGAAGAGGTATGCGAATTGCGTTTCTTGGTCACAACATCATGGAAGTATTTGGGAAGAATATCCTTCACAGTTATGCGCATAACCATGAAAATCGTTTACAAGGAAGCGAACATGGAGAAGAGTGTTGAGATGGATGACATGTGATTCCGTAAGGACTCCATTTTCTCTGATATTCCAACAAAGCTATAGCGTGTTTTGTTGAACATGTCTCATATATACAGTGATGTCTGCAATTGGGATGAGTTAGTTGCATTGTTAATTAAGGTAAGTTCTATATCTGGTGGAAAATCGGAACAAGATCCCGATTGCAGCGGAATAATCATAAAACCTTTTCATAGTTTGATTTCCTAAAAATTGAGATCACTTTAATTCTATAAAATGATTAGTGTATAAATCTTAATAAAACATAAATTTTAATTCGTACATTATTGTGAAGCTTGATTATATTTTTGTCGTATCCCTCGATGCATTTCCAAAATCGATCAATCTCAACCAACGTAGCTGCACAAGTGTCTGACGTCTAACAATATCCATATAACAGGTTGAGAGACTTCTGTAACCCTTACAAAGACAGTTAAGCAAGAAGTGCTAGCTTCATTAGAGCTTATGCCTATTTATAATAGACTTTTAACATTTTAGTAATTTAATTAAAATTAAAATTTAATTTCAATTATACTTTAATTAGAATCATAAATAATTTTAATTAAATATCAGTTATGCCTAAATAAGGTCCAATATTTCATATTGATCCTTATTTATTTAATATCTTATATTTAATCATAAAGTTTCTCAAACTTTACAATCAAGTCCAACTTGATTAAAATATCTTTGTTCTCTTCAACTCATTCTTTGTTTAAGACTCGTTAGGTTCTCAAATATGTTGACAATGATTATAAATTATAATTCTAATTCATAATTAGAATTAGATAAATTAAAAATCCTTTTATTTATTTTAAATTCTCCAATTGAACAATTTATAATCATATATCAAGATTGACATATAGCAACACATCATGACTATCCAAATATTTAGAAGTGTCAAAGTAGTTTTGACTAACCTTTCTATGCATGATTTTTTCGTATAATTTAATCGTTTCATTATATAATGCTCATATTAGACATAGAGTATGAAATTAATATCTACTTTATTTTGAGTCCATTATATTATTTCTCTGTCATTAGCTATTGATTATTTAATAACATTTGTAAACTACTTACAAAGCGTCATTCCATCCTAACTAAAGATTTTTCGAATCAATATTAATTGAGAATGATATAATATTCTCTCTAATTTCTTTAAGGCAACGAATCCTAACTTGATCACTTAATTGCCTCTATATAGTTCATGTTACATCCAATGATTATCGACTGAACAACCTATGATTATAATAGGTTATAAGTATTATCAAAATATAGCAATTCCTATAGAAGATAACTTTGAAGATCTCAAGTCAAAGGATTACTTAGACAATCATCACAATTAGAAACTCCATAGACATACAAGTAATGTTTCAAATAGATTTTTCATGTCAGGTCAGTTTAGTGAACTTGTTCTCTAACAAGCACCCAACATTTTTTAAATTATCTTCATACTTTAGCCTATGAGATCGACTACTTCTTTCAAAAGAAAAAACATAATATGTGCTAGTTTTTTTACATTCTATTAATGTCCAGTCTTAATAAAACAATGACTAGGAATAATTTAGGGATAATACATAAATGCAATATGAATCTTATAATTATAATCTCATTATAATTTCATTTGTAACATATAATTATCTCATAGACTTTATCATATATGTAACATCCCGTTTCCAGAGAACGGGTCGGACCAGAGAAACGGG
>JAOTAY010000189.1:25243493-25253654 GCA_025629805.1 Erythroxylum baracoense
AGTAGAAAAGTAATAATGCATATGATTTCAAATACACAATTCAATATCAAATACACAATCTCAAATATACACTTCAAATACATAATTCAAATACACATTTCAATTACACAATCCCTTCTCTTTAATTACATAATTCAAATACACACTTCAAATGCACAATCTCAAATACACACTTCAATTACACAATCCTTTCTCTTCAAATACACAATTCTTTTACACAATCTCAAATACGTGCTTCAAATACACATTTCAATATCAAATACACAATCTTAAATACACATTTCAAATACACAATCTTAAATACACACTTCAATTACACAATCCTTTCTCTTCAAGTACACAATTCTTTTACATAATCTCAAATACGCATTTCAATATCAAATACACAATCTCAAATACCCATTTCAAATACACACTTCAATTACATAATCCCTTCCCTTCAAATACACAATTCAAATACACACTTCAAATACACAATCTCAAATACACACTTCAAATACCCAATTCCTTCTCTTCAAATACACAATCTCAAATACACACTTCAAATACACAATTCAATATCAAATACACACTTCAAATACATAATTCAACCTCAAATCCCTTCTCTTCAATCTCAAATACACACTTCAATCTGAACTCCTTATCTTCAATCTCAAATACACACTTCAATCTCAAATCCCTTCTCTTCAATCTCAAGTTCACACTTTAATCTCAAATCTCTTCTCTTCAAAACATTACATCAAATTACAATTACAACAATTACAAAAAAATATTACAATAAAAAATAGAACTTACGATGGACGAACGCGCGTCAGACGGCAACGTGCGACGTGTAACATGTGATGCATGACAACAAAGAGCAGAGGAGAAGCTGCAGATGTGCAAGGAAGAAAGATGGCAACTACGAGGAGAGGAGAAGGTCAGCGTCGGAGAGCGGAGGAGATACCATTTTGATTAGAAATGATAGCATGATGAAAAAAATCATCTTTAGTTTGATAATGGGAGAGAAAAGGATAAAACACAAAACAGGGAAAAGGGTTATAATGATTTTATGCCTAAAAAAAAACTTAGATTCACTTAATCGTTACAAGATGGTTTTAAGTAAAGGATAGTACCATTATAACAAGTAGAAAACTCATTCTTTATAGATTGTCAAATAACAAATGAAAGAAGCATAATTCATTCATTTCCTTCCCAATAAAATAATCAAAATGTAGCATTTGTATCAAATTAACAACCACACAAAGTAGATAACATAATTTCTTTAATCAATTTTCCTAATTGGACTAAACTAGAGGATTAAAGGCAGTAGCTTCTTAATGCTTTTGAGTTTTATAATAGTTTCTTTGGCCTATCCTCCAATTATATAACGCACATCCAAGATATCATCATGTTTATCCCTAAGTCCTTCAATGAATCTCAATGCTCTTATCTAACATCTCCATTCACTTTAAATGATGTTAAGAAAATTTTTTTAGCCTAAACCCCTTCAAAGATATTGGGCCTAATGGGCTTAATGGCCTCTTTTTCCAAAAGATCTGGAGCATTATAAAACACCAAATCTACAAAGCAGTCAAGGAATTATTCTCTAGTAGTAAATTGCTCAAGGCCTAGAATAAAACCAATATCTTCCTGATAAGTGCAAAATATTACATCTTTTATCCTCTTAATTAAACTTAGTCCATTTAGTTATTTCTATTACACAATTGAGCATGATTATTCATATTTTATTATGTAAGGCCTAAATTATTTCTTCTAAATTTTCCTGGAAAAAGTAGCCTAAGTTGAAACGTTTTTATTGTAGGTAAACGGATTCATGCAATTAGAGAAGGCATCAAAACGACAACGCAGGCAATAGTAGGAAGCAAAGCAAAACATTAGCAAATGGGAACAAAAAGAAGACAAAACAACAACAGCAGTCCAAAGTAAAACTCACCAAAATGCAGTTTAAAATTAGCAAATTGCTAAAGCCAGTAGAAACAAACAGTAGAAACATAAGGGTCTATTCCAAGAGATAAAATGCACAGTAGTCTACGCCAACACTGCACAACAATCCAAATAACACATAGAAATGACAACACAAAAGAGAGAGAATAACTAGGACATAAATGCACAACATTTGGGAGGCGAAGAAGCAGCAGTATAACCTAGCAGATGAAGAAAAGAATAAATCGACAGAGTATAGAAGAGGAAAAGCACAAGCAAAAAATAACGCACAGTTGTTATGAGAAGCATCTGAAGGAAGAAAATGACGTGGGTGAGTGACGGCAATGGACGACGACGATGAGAAACAGACGAGCGACGGCAATGAGGGGAGAAGTTGAGATGTGCGACGACGACGAATTAAAGGAGAAATAATAGAGGAAATTAGCGGAAGAAGATTCAGGGTGAGTTTAACTCCGAACCAAAATGACATAAGATTTGGGGTGAGTTTAACTCCGAACTAAAGCGATGTCGTTTATTTCCGTCGATAAATACAGATTAGTCGTTTTAAAAATTGAAACAACGTCGTTTGGTATTACCGTCGGTAAATTCCGATGCCAGGTTATTGCGGGAAGCTTTCCTGCCTAATTTATCGATGGAAATTATGTTTCCATTGCTATATTCCTTCGAAATTTTGATGGAGATGTTTATCCTCCACCTTTACCGATGAAAATTTTATTCGACGCAAATGAAAATTTTCATGACAGTTTCACCAACGAAAATTGGTTTTCCGTTGCTAAATAACAACGATTTGCTTTCCGACAGTAAATTTCCGTCGCTAATTAATGTTTTTCTTGTAGTGGTTACTTTGATTTTAGGTTTTGTGACATGAGATTTTATATTTCTAAAATCAAAATTCTAAACTTCTTAATTCTAGATTTGTATAATTTGAACTCTTTAAATTTCTACTAATTAGGACAAAACATGATTCTTAGGGTTTATAATGAATTAAACTAAATATTTTCATATTAAATTGAATCTAACGAATTAGGATTTTATTTCAATTCCATTTTAATATCAATAACAATCAAATGAATCTAATCAGATTATATAATTAAAAGTCGCTCTAATACCACTGTTAGAAAATCAGGACGGAAACTAATCTCGACCGCTGTGGAATAATTACGAAACTTTTTTGTATTTAATTTCTCGAAAACCATGATCACTTTAATTTTATAAAATAATTAATGTATAAATCATAATAAAGCATGAATCTTAATTGATACCTTATTATGAAGTTTGATCATATTCTTGTCGTATCCCTTATACCGTTTTTAAAATCGATCAATCTCAACCACCGTAGCTACACTAGTGCTCGACATTTAACGGTATCCACATAACAGGATGAGAGAACTCTGTAACTCTTATAGGGATAGTTAAGTAAGAAGTGCTAGCTCCATTAGAGCTTAAGTCTACTTATAATAAAATTTGGATATTTTAGTAATTTAATTGAGATTAAATTTTAATTTCAATTAAACTCTTATTAGAATTACAAATAATTCTAATTAAATACCAATTATGCCCAAATAAGATCCAATATCTCATATTAATCCTTATTTATTAAATATCACATATTTAATCATAAAGTTTCTTAAACTTTACAATCAAGTCTAACTTGATTAAAATATCTTTGCTCTCTTCAACTATTTCTTTATGAGAGATCCATTAAGTTCCAATTATGTTGGCAATAAATATAAATTCTAATTCTAATTCATAATTAGAATTAGATAAATTAAAATAATTTATTTTAATTTATCTTTAATTCTCTAATTAAACAATTTATAATCATATATCAAGATTAGCATCTAGCAATACATCATGATCACCCAAATATTTAGAAATGTCAAAGTAATTTTGACTAACTTTTTCGTGTGTGATTTTTCGTATAATTCAATCATTTCATCATACAATATTCATATTAGAGATTAAGCATGGAATTAATGTCTACTCTAATTTAAGTCCAATCATATTAGCTCTCTTCCATTAGTTATTGATTTAATTAATAACATTTGTAAATTATTTACAAAACGTCATTTCACTTTAGCTAAGAATTTTTCTAAGTCAATACTAATCGAGAAGAACATAACATTCTCTCCAATTACTTTAAATTAATGAATCCTCTATTGATCACTTAACTTCATCCATATAGTTCATGTTATGTCCAATGACTACCGACTGAACAACCTGTGATTAGAATAGGCCATAAGTAGTATTAAAACATAGCAATCCATATGCAAGATAATTTTAGAGAACTTAAGTCAAATAATCACTTATACAATCATTACAATAAAAATTTCTATAAATATACAAGTAATGCTCCAAATGGATTCCTTATATCGGGTCAGTTCGATGAACTTGTTTCCTAACAAACACCCACATGTTTGTTTAAATATCTCCATACTTTAACTTATAAGATCAGCTACTTCCTTAACAAGGAAAAATATAACGTATTTTAGTCTCTTTACATTATATTAATGTCCAATCTTAATAAAACAATGACTAGGAACAATTTAGGGATAATATACAATGCAATATGAATCTCATAATTATAATCTCATTATAATTTCATTTGCTATATATAATTATTCTATATACTTTATCATATACGTCTAAACATGTACAAGATAAAGAATTTCTTTAAATTATTTTATCACTAAACTATAACTAATTGATTGGTTGTAGGGCATAAATTAACAATGTCTACATTATTTATAATGATTTTGGTATAATAAAGTTTTGAAAGTTATATATAAATGTATGAGAGTTTGAAGCAATAATATTATTGTGAAAAATGAGAAGCAAAACTTTAGAGGCTTTCAGTGTAAAATATAAAATAAATTTTATGACGAATAAGATTCCAACTTGGTTAGTATTTTTTTAAGAGTGGAAGTTAGAATAGTGAGGAGAAAAGAAGAGTTTTAAAGAAGAATATGGATAAAAATATTGTGTCCCTATCTTAGTATTGATTTTTATTTTCGACATACATCTATTTGGTGTATACTACATTTTAATATATGTTCTTGACACTATTTAGCATGTGCTTGTATCTGTTGTGTTATCAAGTGATATACTTGGTGTAATGCAATGATATTTTATGAATAATAATATGGTATTCCTAGTATAATATAACAGTGTAGTGGATATTAGTAATTAAATGGAGAATGAGACGAGTTGTTTAGATGTGACAACCTCATATAGTCAAGAGAAAGACCTTGAGATAGGGGTGGTACTTAAAGTGGGAATAAAGTTTGAAAGTATAGAAATGATTTTTGATTTGTACCAAAAGTATGCAAGGTGCCATAGGTTTACAATTGCTATAAAGAAAGGAAAAATATGTGAGAAGGAAGACTTTACAAATACAATGTTTAGGTGCACAAACGGCGAGAGTTAAATAGACTTAGAAATAATAGAAGAATTGGATGCAATGCTCAATACGTTGTCAATTAGAAGAAGGTATTTAGAGCACAATTAAGTTCAAAGATATTTACAGCCATGAACGAATTTTAAGTACTGCGAGAATTAAGAGGTAACATCAGAGTTATGGATGGTCAAGTTAGACATAGATTGAAAATGAACGATAATTACATAACTAGTTTGTATGTAAATATTATTGCATTTGGGGGTGGGTATGAGAACATGACATAATTATATAAAGAATTGTCTTAATCATATAGATAGGTTGAGAAGACTAGGGTTGAAAAAGGAAGACTCAAAAAGTAGTTTATAAGATGTTTATTAGGATGCAAGAGAAGGATAATATATTTTTTTATGAATTTGAATGTGATCAGAAAAGCAGGTTAAGGTATATTTTTTGTTAATGAGAGGAGTTGGGCGATAATAAGGCTATATTTTACATATTATTAGCGATTAAATTAGTTGTAATTTAGTGTCTTTATGGCATGTTTTATATGGATTATATGATATTTTTAATGTTTAGTTTATTGTCTTTCAGGTAATGATTTGGAGGAAAAATCTTGGATTTGAGTGCATTCTTTCTATAGTTGTCCGATAAAGAGAATATTAGAGTCATCTAGAAGCTAATAAGATGGATAACAACTTTATAGAAGGAAAACAAGCATCAGATATAAGTAGAACATAGGTGTTAATCTCTTACAAGGTTCAAGGGCTAAAGAAACAAATCCTAACCAGTGCTAGTTATAAGATGGTATCAGGTGCAAGTTATTCACTAATTTATGACAACTAAAGTTTTAGAATCTAACTAAAACTGGATTAAAAGCTTGTCTGATACTAATAACGTAACACAAATTTTGAGGATGCACAAAACATAATTTTAATCACCTTAGGACTGTCTTAGATAACACAAGTTTTAATTCCTCTTATTATGGTTAGCTTAAGGGGCTTTTAAAGAGGTGTGTGACAACCACCTTGTAATTTAGCATAGTTTCGGGATTTCTTAACATTAAGGAGGGATTCGAGCAAGATTAGAGGATGATTGTGCTAATTCTTTTAGTTCTATGTTTTTCTTCTTTCTTTTATGATAAGATTGATTTATTTTTACTTTTTCTTCATTTTTTAGGAACCAAATACCTAGTTAGTGCTAGGAATGTAGTCTATGATGGATGTTTCAGTTATTAATACATGATATTGTCTTTGAATTAGTGCTAGGAATGTAGTCTATGATGGATGTTTCAGTGATTAATATAATACATGATATTCTCTTTGAATAATACTGCTCATACTTTTTACATCTATTTTGTTATCCAAGCTCCTCTCTTCCCTCTCTCATCTGATTCTTTTTTCTTTTAAAACCCTACATCGATCCAAGTTCACATGCAGTATATCTCCATACCTAATACAACATCCAACAAATTTTTACAAGCCCCAAGCCCCAAGCTCCGACTCCCTCCGCCGCAGATTGATGAGGCAGCTTTGACGGTGGCAATGAAGGCTGGAGATTGAAAGAGAAACGAAAACTAGAGGAACTGTTAAAGGCAAAATATCGGCTGAGGGGAATATTCTAGAAATAGAGAGAGAGAGTACAGGGATGAGGAAGAGACGAGTGACGATGCAGAGGAGAGAAGAAGATAAGAACAAGGGTTGTGTTTATTAACCATTAAGGAATGAATGAGATTTAAAAAATCATATATTTTAAACTTAAAAAGCTTATCTTGTCTACGTAGTACGTACATTTTAGTCTTGCCACATTCCTTTTTCATAAGGCTGACCCAGAGTAGTACTTGATTGATGTGCAAAATTTAAATAAAGGAACTAATTTATCATAACGTTGTGTGGAAATAAATAATAATAAATAATTTGTTAATAAAAGTATAAATAACCACCAATAATTAGTGATTATATAATTAGTTCTTATTCTTTAAAAATATCAATTTCTATGTCTACTATAAAGAGAAAATATTGTGCTTGAAATAAATGGTAAAATTCTAAAATAAGATAAAGATGTAAAATTTAATTTTTATGATATTACAAATATTAGTATTTGTTAATCAAAATTCAAAAAAGATATTGATGTATTTTTTATTTAAAAAATATTTTATTTTTACTTTTTTTTATTATATACCGATTTTATAGTAGTTTAATACCTATTAAATATTTAAACTTTAAACCTTTTCTTTAATTAATTTGATATTCGGATCAGTTTTTAAAATATTGAATAAAACTATTCTATAAGAATTAAGGAGTGGAATATGTAGTTGTATATGTAGATAAAAAATTCCTATATGTAAATAAAACTATAATGAGAATTAATTAATTTAAAAATATAATATACTATATTAAAAATTATTAATATAAGAGTATAATTACAAAAATAAAAATAGGAGGATAAAATCAAACATGTTTTTATTTTCAGTTTTTTATTACAAATCTCTACCAAATAATTTTTTGTTTTTTAATTAAAAAAGAAAACAAAAACTAAAAACTTCAACAAAAAAATAGAAGTGAAATCAAACGACTCTTATGCTTAATAAGTTTGATTTAGGTTAAATGCGAATGTAAGAGTTGGTAGTTTTTTAATTGAATACACCTATGTGCTTTGATAGAAGGCAAAGATATATTAGGTTAATTGTTATTTCAAGATTAATAATCAATCTTACATGGTAATTAGAATTCCTTATAAGTGAACTTCGATACCTTAACATTTGCTTATTTAGATTCTCTTTGACATTTAGTTATTTTTTATTCCAATAATTTATTTTCTTTTCGTAAATTCCTATTTTATTTAGCTATATCATTTTATTATAATTAATAAGTTTAGTAGTTGTAGTCCTTGTGGGATCAATACTCTAAAATCTTCATGATTTTTTTCAAAAATTAATTCATTGATGTGAGAAATTGTACAACCTTGCAATGATTAAATGAAACTAGTTACAAAAGTATGGAAAATATATGTTCCTAGTTATAAGAAGACTATAGTAGGATCATTCTAGTAGCCATCTTTCTCTCATGCTAGTTGACAGGTTAGATGTTAAACCTCTAGCTTTTATGGAGAGTCTAAACTAGAGGAATATTCGTTGGAACAGTTGCTCTCTACGTCTAGCCTTCCTCCTAAATATTTTGAAGTTCCTTTCTTGTTGTATGTAGTACACTATAAAAGCCATACTGATCTTGATAGCTTTATAATCTGCCTTGTTTACCATTTTAGGTTTCCAATCTAGTAGATCATTCATACCAGGAGTTGGTGACTTTCCTTATGCCAAGAACTCTCTGCAATATACTCTAAATGTTTGATGTGTATTTGCATTTAACCAGTAGATGGTCTAGATATTCTAGTTTGCGACTGCACAGCTCACATTATAGAGAATTGATTGTGAATTTTATTTTATCCTTGGTCAGAAGTTTCCCCAATAGCCCCATCCATAATATGAAAGTAAGAGATGGATTATATCACTATCCCACGCTAAAGCTTTCCATTCCACCATGTTTCTTGGATCCTTTTGGAGAAATGCTCTACAAGATTTATAATTAAATGTCTTTAATCCCTCGGCAGTCCACAACACTTCATCCAGATTTGTTTCCTGACATTCAGATTTATTTCTGATCTGCTTGTTAACCTTAGTATCAGGGTTAATCACCAACTTTAGGTTTTGAATTTCCTTAATTTAGTAAAGAGGTCCTTTGGAGTGCTAGTTATCAAACCAAAACATTGTATGTTCCCCATTCCCAATCTTATGGAATATTAGATCTTACATCCAATCTCTTGTTATTAGAATTTGTTTGAAGGTCCAAGACATATTCTCTTTAATTTCTAGCTTCCATATAATGATGGTTTTAATGAACACACTATGTATCCACTTTATCCAGAGTTCATCCTTCTTGCTGCATAATTGTTGACCCCGGTCCTTGTACGGATTTTATGGTGATTACGTGTCACCAGTGGGAATTTATTATCCATATATATTTTGAAAACATTGCAATGAAATAAAATAAATTATAACATTTAAGTTTAATTAAAGACTAGTCAAGAAAAATTCGTGGTGGGATCGTAGAATAATTATAAGCATAACATTAAATTATTCAAAAACAAAATTTTAATTAAAACAATTAAGACACAATTTAATAAATGATATCAAAATAAAAGAAATAGATAATAATAATTTTTAAATCAAGAAAATTCATAGGCAAGGTAAAAATATTATCCCACAATTTGTTGAAATTTATCCATAGCAAAAATGAACAAAGAATAATGCTTTTGGGTACAAAAAGAATTAATAGAAATTGGGTTAAATAAATAAAAAATAAAAAAATAAAATATCAACTGGGTTGCGATCGTACCGTGTTACGATTGCGACATTGAAGAAAATGGGCACTGTCGCAATCTCGGTTCGTCGCGATTGCGACATTGAAGAAATTTGCGACCGTCGCGATCGTACCGTGTTACGATCACGACTGGGTCAGTTTTTGGGAACGTCGCGATCGTAATGGGTAACGATCGCGACTTCCCAGTTAAAAATATCCTTACTTTCAAACAAGGTAACTTTCAATCCAGAAACTCAAAAATTACAAACTATATATCATTGGAAAGCTAAGAAAAAGATCTACAACTTTCATGAAGATAGTTTTAGCTAATTCGACCTGTATTGATACATTTTAATCATCTAAATAAAGTTACCATTTCAGCCATATTCATACTTCAATTATACATAAATGCACCCAAACACAGCTACCTTATAAGAGTCATAACTTCTGCATCTGAAATCC
>JAOTAY010000189.1:25253754-25269289 GCA_025629805.1 Erythroxylum baracoense
GCTAACATTATGCATGAGCAAGAAAAATGCATTTCCTTAATCTCTCTTTAAGCTTACATGCATTGAAATTTTAGGTCCTAACCCTTAATATGAGGACGGGATGTTACAGTAATTTATTGACAGTGAATGAGTGAATGGTTCTTGACAGGCCAACTAATGTAATATGCAACTTAAAAAGGATGGATGTTTATGGGAAAAAACATAATAAATGGAATAAGTGATAGACAGTAATATAAGTCATACGTAGGAACTCATAAGATATGAAAGTGATCACAAAGCTGAATTGGTGTATGTTAAAATATAGTTATATTAAAACTATTAAAAGTACCAAGAAAAAGTTGCATAGACATATATGAATTAAAGCTCAAATGATAAAATGTAAACATTATGAAGTAGTTTGAAGAGTGAGATATAAAATGCTAGTAATAATGAATCTTTAATGAAAGGTATATACTTAGCTATTGCGAAGTGTGTTAGAATTCATGATTGTGCTTTTTGGTTCAACCATCACCAAGAAAATGGAAAGTTATCAGCAGTTCTGGTTCATTAATAGTAAACGGTTCATTTGATATGCTCGAGGTGGAAAAAGGAGAGTTGAAATGTTTGATGAATATAAATATGAAAAAATGTTTGAATAAATAATGATAGGTACCTAAAATAGTTGAAAGTTTCATTTTAGCATTGTTATTATCTCCTTTTTCGCTTAAAGTTGAGCCTCCCTCTAATTCAGTATCATCAGTTTGGCAGTAATAGATAACAGTGAACTGTTGTCTTCGATCTGATGGTTACATGTGAATAGGTTTGATATGAACAAGAAATGTTTTTGCTTTTAGTTCAGCATGAACCTTATCAAGAGGAAGTTCAATACTCTTTTTACCAAAGAGAAAAATGTAAATCATTAGTCATATAATAGAAATGTCATAAAAATAATCAAATGTATTTTTATTTGTAATAAGTATAAAAATATAACCTAGTTGTAATACTGCATAGCTTCAACTACACTAAAGTTCAAGAGATTGTAAACAAGTTCACCAAAAATGGATGTTGTGATAGTTCCTGTGCTGTCAGTTAAATCAACATAATACCGGCATCTACATTTACAAAGGAAAGTGAATGAGAAAATGTACATTTGAATAAATAAAGAACATCATAAAATTGTATTTAGAATTGATATGAACGATCTTAAACTTAAGTTAACATACAAGTATCCTAGTTATGGGTTAAAATCACATCAGGATATGTTTTGAAGAGGACACAAAAAGAACTTGATTGTTCATGACATAAGGGGCATGTTCATCCTTTATTTTTAAAAAAGGCAAAAAATTGAAAAGGAAAAGGGGAAGAAATACCTGGGTTCAACTGGATGTTTTTTCTTGCAAGAATTACATGTAAATGTAACCCCATATGTATCTACAGTTGAGCGAAAGCATTTTTTGCAGCTCATATACCAATATTTTTGCATAATGTGTTGAAAGGAAATACGAGCTTTAATCTATGTTGTCTGGAAAGATACAAATAGATGTTCGTTAAGAATATTCAAATTAGATAGATAATATGTGAGAAAAAAAGTTCATAGTAGAATATAAAATGTATGTACCTTGTCGGTGGACTTTAAGAAAATGATCTTTAAATTTTTTGATTTGATCCAAAAGATACATCAGGATTATATTTGAGGTAAGCCTGTTGGGTAACAAGGTCTTATAGCTACTTGTTATTTTGCTGCACCCTAAAAAGATGGTAGTTATAAGTGTAAGCATAAAAACATCTAAAAATGTGTATAAAAGTTTATTTGTTGCAAGAGTAAAGATGGGATATGTGAAAGTACCAATTTTTAAAATCTGTAGCTTTTTGTATTGGCAGATCAATAAGAATTGCATAATCGACCTATATGGATAATGCAACATCTAAAATTCTTAAATGGTAAGCTAAAAAAGAAAATACAAGGATAAATATAAAAATATAATAGTATGAAGAAAATCAAAATAGAATTACCATGATAAAAGTGAGAACTTTTAGCTTATGACACACAAACACTGGATAAGTATGCAAGGTTTATATAATTTGTTGGCCTTCATTTGCAACCAAAGCGCCAAACAGTATAATGGTTTATTGTCTAATATAAAAATGAAATTTGTCAAAAGAATCAAATGTTATCGAAGTTCATTAGTTGTAGAGAATAATAGGGAATGCAACATACTATTTGTTAGCAAGAACAAATTTTTGGACAATCGAAACTTTGCCATCTTTGTTGATCTGCCTTACATCTAAAATTTGAATAACGACAGCAAAATATCTATCATATGTTAGGATATGTACAATAAGATGTAATGGAAAAAAATAAAAATTTGTTGAGAGAAACAGATAAAAATTCTAACCAACTGATTTTCCTTGTTATTAATGTACTTGATAAGATTCGCAAAGGATGTATAGCTGAATTTGCTAGGTAGGATGTTGTCGTCATCAATTACAGGCTCAAAAATAGTGCAACTTGTAATGATTCATTGAACTTTCAAGTCTTCAACTTGGAACTGAGGTATAATTGGCTTGACAATGGCATTAAAAATGATATATTTTTTATAGGGCTGTAAAATGGGGCTCATTCTCTAGATACCATTGTTAAATATGATAGCTTCAATGCGTGATCCCTGTTAAAAAACATAATACAAAAAATGCTAAATTACTCTAGTGACAGAGAAAAGTAACAAATTGAAATTTTGACTCATTGAAATACTCGAATCTTTACCTAAAAATGGCAACGACATTTCATAGAAAAATGGTATAGCATTAGAAAAACTTTTTCAATATTTCATGAATTTAGTATTACTGTAAAGACATTTATAGAAATTCCAATTTGATAGCCAGGTCAATTATTATTTTCTAAATATAGATTTAATAATAAAGTTAATGGAAAAAGTAAAATTTTGAATGAAGAAAGTATAATTGTTATAGATCTGAATAAAAAAAGATAAACTTTTGTCTCCTGGATGACTTGTTAGGTGACGTAGCAATTTGCTATTTTTCTTGGATAGTAATTTTGCATGACCACCCTTCAGCACTATGTAAAATATCCTTGATCAATAAACACTTCTCCATTCTACAAAAAAAAAATGGTTAGGAAAATATTTGCATAATTTTCTAAATAGAATGAAACTAAATACACTTAAACAGAACAATCAATATACCTTTTGCTTATTTTTTATGTTATAATTTAGCCAACTGGAAAATTTCATGGAATACAATATTCCTTATTTTGTGATAAATTTTTGAAGACTCAAAAGTGCCTGGAATAATTAGAACTTTAACCGATTCAGGAGATCTAGCTCTTGACAAAGCAACATACAATTGTCCATGTGAAAATACAAGCTGACAAAGAAAAATTCCTATATAATCAACCATATGACACTGAAACACAAAAGAACAGGGAACTGCGTTCTTACAAAAAGGTATCCCATTCTTTTCATTCTTATAAGACTGTAGAGGAATCTTAGGTATGAAAACTATTTTTCCTTTATGAAGCCCAAAAACAATTTCTGCAGAAATTGTGTGCTCTTTTAATTGTCTACATATCAATTTTGTGTCATTGCACAAACCCTTTGTTGGATTCAAATTTTTTAGGAGCATGATTGGACAACCTTCTTTCAGTAATAATTTGTGAGGAGGTAGACCTTTAGGATTTAAAGAATTGAGAAAATCCTCATAATCTGTTTGATGTCTTCAGTCAACTATTCTGTCAAAACTTATAGATGAATCTAGATTTCCAGACAATTTATTGATCATCATGTCATTAATTTCATTAACACAACTATTTGTTGAACAGAGTACACATTTATTTATCATCTGATATGGATCAAATGAATATATGCTTAAGTCAGGGAAGACGTTTTCAACTAAGCTGGTGAAGTCAACCATACATTAGAAAAATGTTTTAAAAAATTATAAACAAACAATAAAATGGACAATAAATGATAAGATATAAAAAAATATAATCTGTTCAAAGATTCATCTTTGTTATGATAAGAAACAACCAGTTGTTCGGGTAAGCAAATCTGATCTTGCTCATCAACAAGTTCTATACCTTCTCCTCTCCTTAATGAGAAATCACAAAAAGTTGGATTTGATATATCTCTCATATTTATTGTTAAAGATAATTTACGCATGTGTGGCTAGAGATGCGAATTTACAAGACTTGAACCAATTAACTATTCTTTTATGGCCTGGTTTATAACGGGTAAAGTTTGATGAAAATCCCTGCCAAAAACAACAAATTTTCCTCTAAAAGGCTTATTGGACTCCATAATATCTTGGGGAAAATCATCAAGTTCTTCAATGGCTTCTCGTTTTGCCATTGAAGCCTCATCCCATAAGATGAGACTGGATTCAAATATTAACTTTGCAATACTGCTCTGCTTACTTAACTGACAAACTTTCTGCTTTGAAAAATCAAAATTGTTTCAATTTTAATCAATCTGTAGTTGATAGTCAAGGTCATGTAATTAATACTTGGGCTGATATCACTAACCGTGCTAACCTTGGTATGGAAGTTATGTATGAATGTAATGCTTATAATTTCTTTCTAGACCTAGCGACGATTGAAGCTCCATCTACAAATGGATAATACTTCAGCCTTGGTATGTATGAGTTTTTGAAAATAAAATAAAATATTACTAAAAAAAAAGCAATAGTCAATTTATTGTTCTAAAAAGAGGTTTGATATTGCTCCCTTTTTTTTAGTAATATTTTTTAACTTTACGTAATTTTTTCATTTACTTCAACATATGAAATAGAAATATTTCCTTTTTTGTGTTTTCTTTTTGTGTCTCTTTCTTATATTATTCTTATAAGAAAAAAAATAAGAAAGAAAAATATGAATGAGAAATTCTAGAACTTCTTTTTAATTTGTAGATTTTTAAAAGTTTTAATTAAAGCATTAGAGGCAGATGTAGCTAAGTGGATCAAGGTAGTGGATTATGAAGGGATCTTAAATCTTGAGTGTGTTGTCCTACTAGCAGGAAGGACCAATGTTGCAACACTTGATGTCGGAACAATAATTGCAACATGACCCTGTGATCGTAAAACTATAAGAAGCGTTCTATACAATAAAGTTTTCCTGGTTTCACCCAGACCATCAATAAAAAGTTGCTACCATTTGAACTAAAAACTGAATCTAAAATCAAATCAAATATGTATTTTTGTTCCCTATTCAACCTTGAATGTAATAACAAATCTTCTAGATCAATGTGTATATTTTTCTCACTTTGTATTTCTCTAATGAGATGCTTATGATAATCAACTACAAAATCATATTCAATAAAATGATAATCACTCAAGCTCTTCCCCATTTGTTCTAGGGATCTATTAATATCCTGAAGGGTCATCCTTGTAACATCCCCCGATGTACATGCGTTATTGGAGGAAGCATGCTAGTAATTAGAACAAAGATAGCCTTTGAATGTTTCCCAAAGTTGTTTAGGATTTATTAGTGAACAATAAAACTTGAGCGTAGCAAATAAAAGTCTAAGCGAAGCAAACATCTGAAATAAAACAGCCTCCTCTAAACTTTGTTCTATATAAGAATCAGATGCTAGCAATCCAAATTTTAGTGTAGCCTCTTTAAAATAACTTGTTTTTTCACCATCAACAGTCAATTAGTGATCAAATGATGTTGGTCCTCTAACATGCATAAGTAATAACCTTAGGTAATATCTCTCTCCTTCTCTAAGGTCAACAATAACCAACCTTCTAATAACTTTCTTTTGACTCCTTTTTGACCATGTTCTTGTTTTTGGCGTCCAAACAAAGTGTTCTGGAAAATCTTTATACAAACATCTCATCTCCTCAGTTTTTTTATTTGTCAAATTCATTTTGAAAAATTCAGTTAACATTGTTCTTGAAAATTCAATTTTTCTCAACAAATAGAACAAATATGAATTTCTATCAAAGAAGATAGATTTTTGATTAGGAAGATGAACCTAAAGCACACAAACCGATGGACTAATCTTTGTGTAAGAAACTCATATATATGCCAAAAAGCTTCAGGAGGCAAAATCCAATGACCTTGCTAGAAATTACTGATTTCATCAATATCATCAATGGTCTCTTGATCAACAATACTAAAATTAACAAGATCATAGCCCTTGAAGACATATTTATAAAAGTACTTAACAAGCTTAACAGTAGAACATATTTCAACATTTATGTGGCAATCAATAAGGAGCAAAAGGTATGGACTATGAGGAACCACCCACCTATTATCTACCTCGTGCCTATAAATCTTTACTTTTAAGCCATCAACTTTCCTTCTAGAACATTCATAACTGTCCTCACCATGAACAGTAAAAGGAGCAAATTTTTTTGGATAATGGTTCTTGAACACTCCATTTCTCATACAAAGGTTGTCTTTATTTATATGACCATAAGGACCATGGATCATATACTTAACGACAAGAGAATATAACCGTGGATTTTCAACTGGATCTAATATTTTAACATATATGATTTGGTCATAAGATTCTGGATTGAGCAAATTAGAATGAGACCTAAGTATCAGTAACAAATGAGCAAGAGGGAAACCACACTTTTGAAACTCAATAACATAAACATATGCGTCAACCTCTCCAAAGGTCTATTTCATGATTACCTCATTTTTAAGGATTTTAAATTTAGCTCTAAAAATTCTAGCCAATAAATCAAGCTATCTTGTGACTTTTTATCAAATTTAAGGTTATCTTGAATCTCTTTCCACATTGGGTTGTAAGTTATGGTGAGGAAGATGTCAAGTTTACCATACTTCTGTACTAGAATCATCGCATTAAGATAACGGCTTTTCATGTCCCTTGGACCATGAACAAATAAAGTCGGGAGCAAACTTAACTTCCAATTTGATAACCTTCAGTCTGACCAATGGCAATACTATCTAAAACACCATGTAATATCTTTGTCCTTATCTCATTTTGTCTCTTTCAATGAAAATCAAACTTGGATGTTTCAATCTTTATATAAGCACCCATAACAAATTGCTGAAGTAGCCTTAAGCTATAAAGCAACATCGATTAATCATGTTCTCTTATTTGGAGCCTATAATAATAATATTTTCTAGCAGAAACAGTGTCAGCTTCGTAGTATTCTTGATTAGCAACTAAAAATTATACAAACAAATTGAATAAATAAAAGCATACTGTTAGACAACACTATAAAAATGAAAGAGGAAAAGATAAGCTTGCTTGCATTCTCCATAGTAAACAATTTAGATGGATGACTAAAAGAATTGAATTAATGTTACATCCTTCATATGGAGCATTGTTTCTTTTTCTATTTGAAAACAACCGCCTAATTTCACGATGCCATCTAGATTCACCATGAGGAAATAAAAGAGTATACTGAAGGGCATCATAAGAAGCATAGTAAGATTAGATTCTGTAACTTGTGCTCGAATGAGTACAGAATTGGATGTGAGGACATCTATCAATTCTTTCATCATCTATCTCTGTCCATAGAGCAGCTACTTGTGAGGCACTAAAAAGATTGTATACATGTTGATCAAGGACAGGATAACACTTCAAAACTATTGTATGATTGTCAAGTATTGGAATGTCCCTAAGACTCCTGAAGAACTTAGCATAAGGATTATGTTTTAAGACTGCCATAATCGGTTTTAATGTATCCTCAAGAAGTTTATCATAACTTTTAGTTCTTCTTCTAAGTTCTTCATCAATATCAAAGAAATAAAGTTGGATACCAGACACCTTATCAGTTGTTGAAACTAAACTGTCAAAGAAATGGTAAACCTGACCTTGAACACAAAATGTATAAACACCTTTCTTATTTTTTGTTAATTCTCGATCATACCTAGCTCTATAAAAAGTAAAAGCCACATTATTATTATGTATACAAACATTCTTCTTGAAATGCTTAGACTCCACATCACTATCAATAAATAATCGTCTTAGAGTATATGGCATTTGAGGAGCAACACTGAAAATTTCTCCTGATGAACAACAAAATGATGGGGGCTCTAAATAAAATCTTTTGGCATCACATTGTTCATAGTTAGGAACAAGAGAAAGCTGTAGAGGCTCAGCAGGGAAATTCTTAAGGCATGCTAATTTTGACGAAGAATGATGATGGTTTATCCTTAAAAAGATTCACAAAGGGACTGATCACTTCGAGCAACAATAATAACACGAAATTGCAAAAAATATAGCTAAGAAGATTTATACCTATGTCCTCGATAGGTGCCATTAAGGTGGATAGAATAGAAGAGGATGGACAATCTACATTATGATATATATTATTAGACACCTCAACTACTGATTCTCTACCAACAACTTCCCTAATCTAGCGAGGAGTGATTCGCACTGACATCAATAGATGAATTTTGTAGTAGTTGACTACTGGATGGATGAACAAAAAGTTGACCATCTATAGTTAATTTATCAATGGTAGCATAAACAGGCTGATCACCAATTGGTTGACACTTTTTTACAGCATAAGCTTCTCGGTGCCATTGTAAGAGCTCACGTTTTTTGTTTTCTGGCATTTCAGCATAGTTTTATGCCTCTTAGCACTTATATTTAAATTATGATATATATTATTAGACACTTCAACTGTTCATTCTCTACCAATAACTTCCCTAAGTTGGAGAGACGAGTTATTCGCATTGAGATGATACATGATAAAATCAATAGATGGATTTTGTGCTAGTTGACTGCTTCATGGATGAATAAAAAGTTGACCATCTACAGTTACGCTATCAATGGTAGAATAAATAGGCTGACCACCATCTTGTTAACATTGATGTTCTCCTATAGACAACTCAGGACCATCAAAATCATATATCCTCTTAGACAAATTAGTTCTACACCTCTTATTTGTACGACCAAAAGAAGACAAAGTAACGTTCCTCTTTTTTGCAGCATAAGCTTCTCGGCGCTGTTGTAGGACCTCACGTTTTTTGTTTCCTGACATTTCATAATACTTTTTACGCCTCTTGACATTTATATCCATCTTTGAAGGCAGAAAAAGTTAGAATGAGGGGAAAATCAACCAACAACCATACATTCCAAGAAGATCATGCAGAAAATAATGAAAAAATAGAGGCATAAATTAATACAATCGGATAAAATTATTAACATATAATTGTTGTTCTTGATTGTATAATTATATAATAATCTTATTTGATATTTGTCCTATTTAATTCTATATTAAATAATGATATTTTTCAAATAAATTGAAGTATTTAATGGTAATTAAGATTAAAACAATTTTATATTATGTTCGTAAATTATAATATATAATGAAAATTTAAGCAAACTAGTTATCAAAATGAACATAAATTTTAAGTTGAAATGAAGCTAATAATTTTGATACTAAAATATCATATGTATAATGTGATTGATAAATTTATAAGACTTCAATTTACCAAAGTCTCTCATGACACTAGTTAAAAAGTCATTGGAACTAATTGTTTATAATTTTAACAAAATATAATTAAATTATCAAATAACCAAATAACTATCAAATTATAAATATGATATAAAATCATAACAATAATTTAAAATTTTTACTTTTTTAAATAAAAAATAAAACTTTTCATTTTTTATAAATGTCATTTTTTTAAATAAACACATGTTGAGAATTCTAACTTTATTAAAAAATTATATATTTACTAAATATGGTAAATTTCTTGTATGTTTAAAAGGCTTTATATCTTAATTTATTTTTGCAAAACATTTTAATTTTTAATAAAAATAATAGATGCTTTTATAATGTAGGATGATTTTATTTCTGCAAAATATTTTAATTTTTAATAAAAATAATAGATGCTTTTATAATATACGACGGTTTAGTCTTATATTTTAAAATATTTTACATTATAAATTGTTTAGATTCTTAAAAATAAATATATGCATATATAATATTGTCTATATATATTTTAGGCGTGAAAAAATGTATTATGATGATATTGAATGAATAAAAACAAATATATTTATTTTAAATTGAACATAAATTAGTGTCTAAAAAATAATATTACATAGTTGATATTTATAAAATATAGTATATCTATTTTCATCATTAAAATCTAACTAACTATTACAATATTAGTAACATCCAGAAATTATTAATCAAAAAATTAAGAATCATTTTATCGAGAACTTCTCACTTATATATATATATATAATTTTTGAATTAAGTACTATTAATTTAATATATGTTTTCTAAAATTCTACTTCACGTCCACTACTTATAAAGTTATATATAAGTTAACTTTATTTTTTCTGAAAATGATGAAGGACATTTGGAAAAACTGGAAAAAAACTAACATATCAAAACCTCATCCAAAAATATCGAAGCACCAAATAAATAGAGTAAAATTTGATATAATATTTTATTAGGGAACAGTTAAAAAAATATTTATTTATTTGTTTGAATAATTATTACTTCTATTTTTATATATAAAGATTTTTTTTTTAGTTAAGTACTATTAAATTAATATATGTTTTCCAAAATTCTACTTTACATCCACTACTTATAGAGTTATATATAAGTTAACTTTATTTTTCTGAAAGTGCTGAAGGACATTTGGAAAAACTTAAAAGAAACTAACATATCAAAATCTCATCTCAAAATATCAAAGCGCCAAATAGATAAAGTAAATTTTGATATAATATTTTATTAGGGAAAAGTAAAACATATCTCAGTAGCACAAAGCAAAGATAAGGATGGACAACAACAACACCTATACAAAAAAAGAAGGCAATTTGAAAAAGTGATATAAAACAAGGCAAAATTAAAAACCATTCACATGGAAAAAAAAACATTGGAAAACAACTATAAAAAAAGAGCAATACATTAAAAAATAATTTCATGTTACAATTTTCTTCGATTCTCAATTTGGTCTTTTCAAAGCAAAAAAGAAGGAAATTTTTAGAAAACGTAAACCTTTCAGAAACAAGAATTAAACTTATATTATAACACATTAACATTACAAATGTAAGAGTTGGTAATTTTTTAATTGAATATACCTATGTGCCTTGATAGAAGGCAAAGATATATTAGATTAATTGTTATTTCAACATTAATATTCAATCTTACATGGTAATTAGAATTACTTATAAGTGAACATCGATACCTTAACATTTGCTTATTTAGATTCCCTTTGACATTTAGTTATTATTTATTCCAATAATTTATTTTCTTTTCATAAATTCCTATTTTATTTAGCTGTATAATTTGATTAGAATTAATAAGTTTAGTAGTTATAGTCCTTGTAGGATCAATACTTTAAAATCTTCATGATTTTTTTCAAAAATTAAGTAATTCATTGATATGAGAAATTGTACAACCTTGCAAGGATTAAATGAAACTCGTTACAAAAGGATGGAGAATCTATGTTCCTAGTTACAAGAAGACTATAGTAGGATCATTCTAGTAGCCATCTTTCTCTTATGCTAGTTGACAGGTTAGATGTTAAACCTCTAGCTTTTATGGAGAGTCTAAACTGGAGGAATATTTGCTGGAAGAGTTGCTCTCTACTTCTAACCATCTTCCTAAATATTTTGAAGTTCCTTTCTTGCCATGTGTAGTACATTATAGAAGCTAGACTGATCTTGACAGCTTTATAATCTGCCTTGTTTACCATTTTAGGTTTCCAATCTAGTGGATCAATTCATACCAGGAGTTGGTTACTTTCTTTATGCCAAGAACTCTCAACAGTTTACTCCAAATGTTTGATATGTACTTGCATTTAACCAGAAGATGGGCTAGATATTCTATTTTGTGACAGCACAGCTCACATTCTAGAGAATTGTTTGTGAATTTTATTCTATCCTTAGTGAGAAGTTTCCCTGATAGCCCCATCCATAATATGAAAGTAAGAGATGGATTATATCACTAGCCCACCCTAAAGATTTCCATTCTACCATGTTTCTTGGATCCTTTTGGAGAAATGCTCTACAAGCTTTATAGTTAAATGCCTTTGATCCCTCTACAGTCCACATCACTTCATCTATATTTGTTTCCTGACATCCAGATTTTTTTCTGATCAGCCTGTTAACTTTAGTATCAGGGCTAATCACCAGCTTTAGGTTTTGAATTTCCTTAATTTAGTAAAGAGGTCCTTTGGAGTGCTAGTTATCAAACCAAAACATTGTATGTTCTCCATTCCCAATCTTATGGAATATTAGATCTTACATCCAATGTCTTGTCCTTAGAATTTGTTTAAAGTTCCATGACATATTCTCTTTAATTTCCAGCTTCCATATAATGCTACTTTTAATGAACACACTGTGTATCCACTTTACCCAGAGTTCATCCTTCTTGCTACATAATCTCCACAAATTCTTTGTCAGGCTAACTATGTTTAACAACCTAGTTGAATATTTTCCTAAACCTCCATGATTTTTAAGCTTGGATATCATGCTCTAACGAACTTTAGCCTTGTTATTTGAAATCACTCAACTTTTTATCAATCTCCTTTAATACACTCTTTGGTAGAGATATGTTGCTAATCTAATATCTTGCCAGTTTACTCAAGATTGTCTAGACCCATTGTAATATTCCACCATGGCTGAGATGTTTATTACAACAATGATTGATTCTTCCCTCAAAAGAGTCCATCAATGGTTTGCGATATGAAGCAGTGATTTTTTTTTTGAAATTGACACTCCAAGGTACGTAATTGGGAAACATTCTTGCTTCAGCCCTTTCTTCAACGCTTGAGTAGCTACTTCAATTCCATAATTTGATGACAGGTAAAAACAACTCTTACTAGGATTACTTTTCAATCCTGACATTGTTTTAAGTCCTCTATTGATTGCAAAAGCATGTTGATTGATTGCTTTTTATCCCTACAAAATAATAACAAATCATCTGCAAAAGCAAGGTGAGTAATTTTGTTACCTTTACACCTGTGATAGTATTGAAATTTCTAACTATATTCCACATTCCTTGCAATGATGATTGAGAGGACCTCCATGCACGATACAAACAGGAAAGGGGATAAGGCATGCCCTTGCCATCCCCATACCTTAGCCCTCTTTTAGTTTTTATTAGCTTGGTAGGTTCTTCATTCACCAAAACAACAATAGAAGTTGTTAGACACACAAACTTCAATCTATTTCCTGAACAAGGGGGATAGCCTGCTGCTTTTAAAATACTAAAAATGGGGCTCCAATTGACTGAGTCACATGCCTTAGCCAAGTCTATCTTTATAGTGTGGTTCTTCACTTTAGTCTTAGTTTTGTATCTTTTAAGGATCTCCTGACAAAGCAATATGTTAGTACCTATTTGCTCTCCCTCTGTTGAATGCATTTTGGGTTAGATTAATGATGTTACCAAACTCTTCTTCAGTCAAATCCTTGAGTTTTCCTCTACAATAAATGGCCAACTTTATTTTTTGCGACCATTCCAGGTAATTCTAACCATCCAACCTATGATTCGTCAATTGAAAAGGCAAATTTGAGCGAAAAAGATCACAATTACGTTGTATGTTGCTTGTCATAACATTGAGATTAGTCACTCTCGAACTGCTAAAATCATCATCGGAGGATGTGGAGTTTCTCCATTGGCCATTCATTGTTAAGCGATAGTCCATTTATGGCTGATTTGAACGAAAAAAGAAAAAATATTGTAGAAGAGTCATAGCTCTAATACCATGAACAAAGAGGACAAAGTAATTCTTCCTTAATTTTTCCTATGAATAGTACAAAGAATATATAACACAATACAACTCTAATTTCCTATTTAAATTAAGAAGAATCTATTTATTCTCTAACTAATAGAATCTCAACTAATTAATAAAATATCACCTAATTATCTATAGAGAATCGATTATTTCCATAATATCAACAAAAATATTAAAATATCATATTACCTTATAATCTTCTCCATCCTCGCGAACTTTGAGACCGTTGCACCCAAAACTTATGCTGTCGCCTCCAATTAAAACTACTTTCATAAATTTGTAAATTTTTTATTAGATCATTTGATTATTGGTCATTACTTACTTTCTTTAATAGACATTGTTGATTTACTAAGTTTTTTAGATTCATTCTTTCTTTTTTATTATTTTAATACAAGGAAGATAATATTTCTCTAAGACTTTTTTAAGGATTGCTAGCATTGACAATTATATCTACTTAAGTGATGAAAAAGAAGATAACTGAAATAAGAAAAACTGGTAAAAAGTTGAAAAGGAAAGAGGACCATATATGATTCACGAGCACGACAGAGAGGAATTTTGTTGCATCCTCTACTTTTTCTTAGCAGTTTTTATCTGCACTTCTAGCAGACTGTCCTTATGGTGATGGATAAGCAATTTACCATGAACAGTTAACAAGATAACAGAGCTTGCAAATGATGATTTTTGGTTCCAAGTAGAGAGATGGAATGATTATGTCAACCCCCATCAGTCCCCAAGCCCAAGGGACACGGAGAATGGAAATTATTAAATCAAACTCTTACATTAGAGCCGAACTAAATATTAAATTTTTAATCCACTTTAGTTGCACAACCAGGAAAGTTTGCGACTTCTCCTTTGATCATTACAATGAAACCTGCTGATAACTTCATATGAACACAAAATGAATAATTCTTTATCATAATTTTAAGAACCACTTAATTGGCTTGGAGAGAAACGGATGACATTGGCCAGAAAATAAAAATAAAAAACAGATTTATGATGTAATAAGAGACCACTAAATCCAAGGTTGAATGCTAGAGACCGTGATTCTGAGTCGTTGAAAAGGACTGGAATTTGGTGCCAACCCACCATTAACAACTCAACTCAAGATCTCCGCAAACCTCAGTAATTATTGGGATTTTCATAAATGTGCTCATTTGTTTTCAAGTGGGGAAATATGGTGCTTCATAATCTAAGCAAATGGTGGTCCCAAGTCCAAGCTTTGAGAAAGTTTTATCATACGAGCGAGGGTTAAGTGGCACAGTTGAAAAGAAAAAGGCATCTGAACTGGCGAAAACAATTTGGAATATTAGTAGAGCCGTCAATTTTGGTTTCATTCAGCAGCACCACCATCAGCTTTTGGAATTGTTTGTTTTTTCAGTTCTCAACGCACATTCACTGAACCTCTTTACATTACAACACTTGATTTGTCTCATTTCTTCCGCTGCCAAATGGAGGAAAACTATTTTAAAATCTTATACCCTTTGTTCCATGAATTCACGTGTCAACTTTCCAAATAAATCTGCTTGCCTTCTTCAAATCTACAACTTCCATTCATAATCATGGATGAATTTAACCGACAGATGTTACTGCAACTATGAAATGAAAACTGAGTATAAAACTTTGCCCAGGCAATATTCTGGATAATGTGTTAACTAACAGAAAAATGACTGAAAACACGGGGAGTAATTACATTTCTGTAACTTCAAGAAAATCATCAGGGATTAGCAATGGTTTGGAGTTTTGGATTTGTTAAACCTCGTAAGTCATCCCCACTTTGAGTAGACGCTTGCGAGGAATCATGAAAATTTCATCTGGCTCCCTTACATTTCTGCTCAGCCACTTGTAGAAGTAATC